>CM022487.1:22200690-22214521 GCA_011952105.1 Coreoperca whiteheadi | reverse complement strand
TATATATATATATATATATATATATATATATGTTGATATCATTTATTATTTATGATATTTATATCTAAGTTGCTCCGTTGTGAGTTTGTAGCAACTTGATGAGATGTCTTTAGTAGTTTCTGCTACTTTATTTGTGTGGTGAGTGACTTCCAGACATTCAGGCAGTTGCACGATGTTTTCAAAAGTGGATTTTCTGTCCCGCTTCCTTAAGCAAAATGCAGCGGTGTGGACACACATTTCTGTGGCTTGTGTCAGTTTGAGTTTAGTACGCTGTAGTGTGGCGGGAGCAGGGTGTGGCAGGCGGCACACCCACCTTCCCTGTCAATGAATGAGCCTCTGCAGGAGCCCAACACACAGCTGTCGCACCGCCACCCACTGCCTTATGGGGACTTTTACTCTCTCCCTCTCTCTGGACTGTGGCACATGGCGCACAACAAGCATGTTAATTTGTGTTGAAGACAGTGATTTGTCATTGTTCCTCATTCAAATGGAGAACCGTGTCCAAGTTTCCCTCCTCTGTTGAGTAGGTGTGGTGGGTCAGTCTGCCTTGAAGAAAGGCGATGACCCTCGGAAAAATCATCACTTTGCGTTTCATCAGAGAGATTTGGTATCTCGTGATGGCCAACCTGCTGTTTTGACATTGTTCTCCAGTCTGACAAGAAAGCCAATGTGTGGGAAAATGCTGAATATTTGGGATATTTCTTTGGCTTTAAAAAGGCCAAACAGGACGGCACATTGTTGCCCAGCCTTCGAAAACACTAATATACTACCATTAACTATCTCACACACACTGGGGTGGCTTGCCAACAGAGCTCGTGTGTGTGTGTGTGTGTGTGTGTGTGTGTGTGTGTGTGTGTGTGTGTGCTTCGACCCACGCATCCCCTGTAAGTGGATTATGGGATGTCAGATCACTTGTCAGGGTGAAATCGAGTTAGAGATGTTTTGTGATGACAACCAAACAAGCAGCGCACATGACCCCTCTCTGCCTGAGACAAACACTTGTTTTCCTGAACATCTCGGCCCTTAAAATATGTGCTTGTGTGTGTGTTTGCAGGACACACTCTCTTGCTGTTTGTATGAACAGTGACTGTGCAGAGGATGATATTGTCACATCCTGTTTCGCAGGCCTGACGTGTGAACCTATTTTTTAGTGCCTCGTCCATTTGGGGAAGTACCCCCTGTTTGTGTGATCCTGTCGTGTTTTCCATGCTGTGCTTTGAAAAGACACTTTTTCCACACTGGACTCTCGTTACTCTCTCTCTTTTTTTCATCCCTCTGCCATTTTCCTCTCCCAATTCTTTCCTGACTTGATTCCATAAGCAGCAAAGCAGTGGCGGCAGGAGTGGCGGGATTGATTTTTCCATTACAACCCTCCGTATACGTTTATTTTTGAGTGGTTTACATGAAGCATAATTGCCACTCTGACTTTAAAGCTGGAGTGGGAGTACTGAGCCGGGAAGGTAGAAAGGGGACAACTGATGGAAAAGAGAGGGAGTAGCCGCCAAATGAGACTATGAGGAGGGAAGGAAGGAAGGAAAGGAAAAGAGAGGGAAGGAAAGAAGTTGGCAAATATGACAAAGTTACCAGTTGTTCAGCAGCAGCCAGACTGCCGCACATCTGGAACACATCAGTAAGCTGGAAAATCTTACAAGAAATAAGGGAGGGGCGGGGGAGCCAGGAGGAGTGGTGAAAGCGAGGGGCCCGGTGGTGACTCACTTGTCTGCTATTCCACTCCATCACTGTGTTTAAACTATGTGTCCTTCTGCGGCCAAGGCACAGGGCTTCCCCCGTGTTCCTCCCTCCTTTTACTCCCCTCCCTCCCCTCCACTCCCTCTTGGATTCAAGTGAGTCATCCTGCAGGAGTTTTAGGGGTCTCTTTTTCCATTTCTGCCCTTTTTTTGTTCTCTTCTTTCTATTCATACCTCGCCACCAGTTCAGCATTTTGCCTCCCCCGCCTCGGCTGTTTTATAGGTGTTTCATGGGACTAATGTAAACAGGCCTTTTCTCCTTGTTTATAACTGTCTCTCTGTTGTAAACTAGGAGCAGGGAGTGGAGCCAAGTGGGCGATGAGGGATGGGAGGGAGGACAGCCAGTGTGGTCAGAGGGTTTCTGCACTGTGAAAACGTCCCCGGTATCTTGTTAAATGTCTTTTTGTGGCTTAAAATCTTGTTTTTTCTGAAAGCCTCCAATGCAGATCAGCTGGTTTCAAGACTTTCCGTGGAGCAAGTAGCACTCTTGTTGAGTTCTTGTCACATCCAGAAATATTTTGTCCAGAAAATGTTGAGCAATAAGCATCAGCATCAGTATGATGATCAGTCATCAGTATCAGTCCCTCAGAATCAAAGAGCTTCTTCATATAGACTCCATTATGCACTAACGTTCAATAGACATAGAAAGAGGATATCTGCTACACTTCACTAATTACAGTTCCCCTTATTAGATCACGGCGCAGTACAGCTGCACAACATGTTGTGGTTTGAGTAATTTGTATCAACAGGAAAAAACCCTTCACTGCCTTGCAGTGGATACAGCTGAATGCAACCATTTGACACCTGATCTCATGTCTCTAGGGCTTGTTGAAAACATGACATCACCCATAATTTTCGGAAAGGACGTTATGAAGCCTTTACTTGAGTTTTGCGCCATTTTGTCAGATCTTTTGGAGCCACAAGATTCAAATTTGAGGTGGGGCAAAGCGAGCAACTACATCCTGATCGACATCTGTCAATGAAGCAAACCTGCCAAAATTAGAGCTGAAAAGATCAGTCGAATAATTGATTAGCTGATCAAAAACAATTTTGATATTGCAATGGAAAAAGTAATTCATCAAGCAAAAATGCTCGTTTTCAGCTTAGCAAAGGATTTGCTATTTCTGTCTGTTTTTTGGGGGTTTTTTTCCGACAAAACGACCAATTTGAAGATGTCTGTTTCGACCCTTGGGAAATGTGATGGCAATTTTGTCCTATTTTCTGACATTTTAAAGACAAAAAAATGTAATAAAATAATCGAAAAATTGTCAACGAACAAACTGAGCCCTAGCAAAAACACATCCCTATGTAACGTTAACTATTCCTGACTAAATAAGCAACAATCAAACTTCAAGTTTGAACTAAAACATCTCTAGGTATTAGTTATTAAGAGTACTCAAGAAACTGAGATAATCTAAATTGGTGCACTGAAGTACACAACATCACCTCCTTTCATCATCACTTCAAATAGCACATAAAAACCAGCATGACCTCTCTCAAATGAAAGTGAAATAACCAAAACTGCTGTGGCTTTTGCAGAAAAATGTGTGTTCCAATAGAACCCCATCCCTCATAGTAAGAACCTGATTGAGAAAATAGCTTTTCAGGGCCTTTAGGATGCAATTTCCTTTAACAATATTCAGAATTTAAGACCCAGCAGCACTAGATTCAAAGCCTTGTTAAGATTTCAGATTTGTTTACAGTGTAGATGAGGTCCCTGGGAGTGGAACAAGTGAAGAGGGCCATGTTTAGAGCACGATGACAGACACACTGTAGGGTCGCTGGAGGTTGTGGCGCCTCACCCGCCACCGAGGTCATGAGTATGGAGGAATGTCAGGGAGAAACAGTCTGCACTCAGCGCATGAATGCTGTTGAGAAAGCAGTCTGGAGTTTGATACGAGGCAGAATCTATTAGAGAAAAAGAGACCGAGTGTTCACCAGATGATTTGACCTTACGGAAATGTGCTGTAACGAGTGTGACCACAGTGCAGTCATTATTTGCGGTTTGAAATTGTGTTTTCTTGGTCTCACTTGTTGTGTCAACTATTCATAAAAATACAATAACAGCACTGTGTGTTTCAGAAAATGGTTATGTAGGCGTACTGAGCCTGTTTAAGCAGAGCTGCAAGCTGTTGCCCTCATGTGGTTGTATCTTGTACTTTATTTAGAAGTCATAGAAAATGACATACAACTCTAAAATCTTGCATACTAATTATTTTCAATACCTTTTCTTCTTACAGTTTTCGCTGCCTTCTCTGAGTGACTGATCGTAAAAATCTGAGGAAGTGACTCCCAAAAGGAAGAGACTCATATCTCACAGGAACCTTTTCAGCTTCTCTCATCGCCTACTACATCTCCCATAATGGCTGTAGTTCTCCACTCCAGCCCCCTCTTATGGACACGGTTGGCAGCCCTGGTCTTCGCCTGCGTGGCCTTCTCCGTGGCCGTGCATGGCGCCAGAGTCAACCACGGTACCGGAAACTGGTGCATCTTCTGCTGGGCCTTCAGTTTCGCCGGGTCCCTGCTCGTCGTCCTGGTGGAGCTGTTCGGCCTTCAGACCAGAGCCCCGGTTTCCTGGAAGAACTTCCCAATCACCTTTGCCTGCTACGCCGCACTGCTCTGCCTGTCTGCCTCCATCATCTTCCCCCTCTACTTCCTCAAGGGGGGTTCCTCAGGCCCAAGTGAAATCCGCAGCTACCGCATCGTGTCAACCGTCTTCTCCTGCCTCGCCACCATCGCCTACATGAGCGAGGTGAGCATCAGCAAGGCTCGTCCAGGCGAGGTGGCCGGCTACATGGCCACAGCCCCAGGCCTGCTGAAAGTCTGCGAGACCTTTGTGGCCTGCATCATCTTTGTCTTTGTCAGCGACCCAGTGGTGTACGACCGTAATGATGCCCTCAAGTACTGCATGTCCGTCTACTGCATCTGCTTCATCCTGACGGCGGCCATCATCCTGCTCTGCATAGGCGAGTGCACCGGCTGCCTCCCCTTCCCGTTTGCTCGCTTCCTGTCTGGCTACGCCCTGTTGGCCGTGGTCCTCTATCTGTCAGTAACCATTATCTGGCCCATCTTCAACTTTGATGCCAAGCATGGCGGAACAAAAGACAGGCCCAGCAATTGCAGCAACACGTTTGGGCTGTGTATGTGGGATAAAGCCATGACGGTGGCTGTGCTCACTGGTTTCAACTTCATCCTCTACCTAGCCGACCTGATCTACTCCACCCGCCTGGTGTTTGTCAGCGTTTGAGGGAAGAGAAAGGGTGTTAGCAGTATGCTCCAAATAAAATTGAATTTGGCATGTTCTCAAAGGCCGCCAAACTGCTGTCAAACACAGCGCTGCGAGCAAATGCGAGTGTACTCACTCCACACCAGCTGGCAGAGCTTGTGGGTTATGATGGGAGCAGACCGTAGAGTTATACCACAATTGGTATAGTTTATTGTAGTATTTTAACATTGTGTGTCTCAATTTGTTGTCTGAAATTTGCCCTGAATATGAAAGGATTTGATTTCACTATAGTTCTGGTAGAACCAAATAGAGAATTTATAATGGTTGACTCAGGATGTACTGGAGATAATGTATTGGCCCCAAACAATCTGTCCCCAGCAAACCTGCCAAATTTGATTTTTTTTTTTTAAAGTATACTGCCAGCCTGAGGACTGTAGAGAGAGAGAAGAGGGAGAGGTTGAGGTCAATGGCTATGTTTACACGTACAACAATATTCCCTTAAATAGCTGAGACTTTTTGTTCATGTGTGGGAGCATGTAAATGTCAAACCTTGCTTCCGGAGATCTGGATAGACACTTATCTTGATTATGAGAGACCTGAATGTGATTGCTGGACCATGCTGATATTACCTTAGACATTCAAAAATCTTTGTATCCATTTTAATGGGAGATCATTGCCCATTGTAATCCTCAAAATACAAGATTATTTCATGTATACAGAGATGTTTGTGCTCTGGATAGAAGTAAGCTATTAACAGAATCTCCCGAACAAAGGATACAAGCTAACATCCAAAATACTATGTCCTTGTAAACATAGTCTGTAATGACAAATGAAGAAAAAAACAACGAAAATGGCGGCTTATTAGTGTGTTTTTGTTAGATTTTGTTTGTTGTGCAAAATGTATATGTCAGTGCTCTGCCTTAAGTTTGTTTTCAAAAAAGTCCGCTGAGCAGTATTTCTGTTTTTAACAGCTAAAGAACGAAATTTAGAAAATGAATGAACATTAGCTATAATGAGATAAGATTAAGTTCATTTTTGGAGAAAATATTTGAATGCCATACAATTGGAAACAAAAGACTTCAAAAAAGTTACATTTCTGTTTTTGTTTTTTGATTATTTAACTAAATGAAGCGACTGTTTCGTTTTCCCAGTAGTATGCAGATCAGCTGATAAGATTGTATCATTCACCATTTTTACACGTCTCCATTGTTTTACGACTTGAAGAAGTGCAAAATAGCTTACAAGATGTTACGATGAGTGCTAGGCTAGCTTTTTGCTCCTGTTATGATATATGGGTATTTGTATCTGCAATCTAGAATCAATGGCACAAATATATAGATGTGGAAAGATTATGCAAGATTTAAAAAAAACAAGAAGAGTATGTTTAAAGTGCACTTAATAATAGCATTTTCTATATGTGTTTGAATTTCTGGTGTCTCCAAATATGAAAGCATCTATTAACACCAAACACACCACTAAATTCATTCACAGTATATCGTCGATTGGGTCTATTGGTTTTGAACTGCTGTAATCAATGCTCAGAGAAAGAAACCAAAAGATGCTTCTCTGTCTAGATGTTGTTGATGTTATATTCTTCAACTTTTTTATCTTCCACTGTTCGTGTTTCAAGAGTGTATACCACATCAGTGTTGTAGGAAAACGTAATCCTGTGTTTCAATAAAACCACATGCTAAACTGATGCGTGCGTGATGGTATTATTTTATTTTTTGGTTTGGTTAAATGTGCCTTATTACCCACTCTCCTGATTTTTTTTTTTTTGTTAGCCAAGCTAATTGAGTAGCTCTATGGCAATGTCAGTAGGGTCACCACTTTGTTTCAGACTGAAATATCTCAACTAATATTGAATGGATTAGCTCTATCATGAATTTATGTACAGACATTCATGCTCCCCCAGAGGATGATTCTACTGGTTATCCCCTGAATTTCCCTCTAGTGCCACGATGAGGTTGAAATGTTCGGTTTGAAGTGAAACATCTTGACAACTATTTAATAGATTGCCATTAAGTTCGGTGCAGATATTCAAGTTGCCCAGAGGATGAATCCTAACGATTTTGGTCACCCGCTGATTATTATTAAGCGCCACCAGCAGGTCAAAGTTTTCACTTCTCCAGTGAAATACCTCAACATCTACTCGATGAACTGGCACAAACTTGTCCGGACATTCATGGTTCCCAGACAGTGTTTTCTAACGACTGGTGATCCCCTGACTTCTCTTCTGGTGCCTCTGTGAGGTTCACATTGGTGGATTCAAGTGTAACGTCTCACCAACTAGAGAAGAACTGCTTTTATTAATCCCCCTTGGCAGAAATTCAATTCAACTGAATTGCCCCCTAAAAGCTATTGGAGGAGTTACCATCAAATTCGGTTCAGACGTTCATGTCCCCCTCAGGATGAATTGTGATAACTTAGGTGAATCTTTAGCTTTTCATCTAGCACCAACATCAAGTCAAAATTTTGGTCCGTCAAATACTTTGGTTCATGACTAAATACGGACATCACAGATGTTAGCGTGCTAACATGCTAAACTAAAATGTGACCATGGTACGGTATATATGATCTGCTGAACATCAGCACGTTAGCGTTGACATTGGGATGTTAGCATGCTGAAATTAGCATTTAGCTTAAAACACTGCTGTGCCTGTGTACTCAAAATTCTGAAAATAAATCTACTTTAAAAGTATTTAATTGAAATAATTTGTATAGAAAGTCCGATTACAGGAACATTTAAGGATGCAAAGATGCTGAATTTTTTATATTCATACTGAAATAAATTATTGTTGGTTGTATGAAAGGGTTAATTGTGCCATGTACATGTAAAAACCTGTAAAAAGTTATATAAATTAGTTCACTTTAAGAAAAAAGAGCAATGCTGATTGTTTAAACTTAAAGTAAACCCAGTATAAATCAAGATCTGCTCAATGCACACTATTTATACTTCCCTGTTTACTTTATCTCTCACCACACTTTCTGCTGTCATTTCCCCACCTGTTCCCGTCACTGCCAGATCTTTGCGGACCCCAGGACAACCAACAGGGGGGCTTGAATGAATCTCAGGGCCCCAGAGCCTTGACTGTAAGGAGGGCTGACCACTGCTTCTGAGGGGCAAAGTGGATCACAGTCTATAAATCTATGGCCCGGGAAAGCAGACGGCAACGACGCCCAGTTCTGACACAATGACATATCATGGAGTTTATTTTGTTCAAGGGTTGTACCCTCTGGCATGGGAACATGGCTCCTACAATAGCAAGCACAGCCACTGGCAAGTAAGGAGTTGGTGTATCTGGATCGCAAGGCAGGATCACCATGACTCAACTTCATAACTATCCATGTGGAATCGAGCTTGCAGAGTTACTTTGTGTTACAGTATATATACAAAATATGTGGTTCAGGGTGTCAAGCACAATAGGTATAAAAAGAAAAATCACTTAGCAGAGAGGTAGACAGTGAGTATAATCCTCCTGATTTCCTACTTGCCAATGTTTTTTTGTGGTTCATTTATTTACACTTTGGGTTACGTATCATATAACATATCAAGACTGGCACCTAAAAACATGTTATATACTACCATTTATATTGTATTTTGATTAGAAACGTTATTCACACTCTGCTGCGAATATGGTAAAGTGAGCAGGACCCCTGGAGTAAAAATGCGATAAACTCAGTACTGAATCCCAGCTTTTCTCTTATTTGTCCTGTTTTGATTTCGTCCCTGTCAGTGAAAAATGTCTATTGACCTGACATTCCTTGGCCTCTTTGAAGATCATTTTGGCAAGATTCAACCTCTGCTGGCGTGAGCTTAGTCTGTACCGCGTTTGTCTGTTTTACACCATCTCCCGGTAAGCTTTGCTGCTGTTGTATACAGCGAAAAGTCCTGTGGGGAGTGGCTTTCCTGCTCTCCTTAAGTAACTAAATTAATTCTTGGCCTTGCCACTCCGACCCATAAATAGAACAAAGAGTGTAAGTCATCAGCAATACAATAGCTTGATACAATCTCAAATGAGGAGGCCATAGAAAGAATTTCTGTCTCGAACGCAGCATCGTGTTTCCACTCTTGAAGCGGATGTATTGTTCTCACCACAGCCAAGAGTCAAGTGTGTAACAACAAGCACACTCGAATGGCAACACAATACGTGACACTGAAAATATACGACTAATTAAAATAGACACACGGATATGTTGTGTGGTTGGAAAGGCATTCGACATTCCTTCAGTGCTGAGGTTCATGTGTCCTCATCTTCCCACTGATACAGCTTGTAGCTTCCTGCTTGGCTTGAGTCTGAATTCTAGCCTCTTCTCTGTGCAAGCCATGAGAGCCTTAATGGCAAACAGCTGTGCAAGCTGTTTGTGAGTAACAAGTCATTTTCTTGGGTCGTTCCCCAACAGGCTAATTTTATTTCAACACATTTGTGTCCTCTGACTCTACATTGACCCTTGACTGTGTTGTAATTCGTTGCTTCCAGTACAGGATCTCCTTTTATCCACAGGTTTTAAAGGGGAACTTGACCAGTTTTAAACATGAAGGTCAGCTTATCCGTCATGGGGAGGACTACTCAGTCTTGTGGTTTTACTAGGGGTCATGTGCGGGACTATTTCTTGGCCAGACTGCAGTGTCTTCCTCCCTGCTGGTTGCCTAGAAACCATAACTGTGACGTTGGAAGGAAGTTACTGCTCCCAGCCAAGAATTTTTTTTGTTTGTTTTTACACTTTGGTCTTTGTACAGATTAAACAAACTAGATATAATGTGTTAATTAGTGAGCTCTAGAGGTGCTGGTACGCGGATTATGTTACCTCTGGACAGAGCCAGGCTAGCTGTTTCTCTCAGTTTCCAGTTTTTATGCTAAGCTAAGATAATTTACCATACATACGTGAGACCCGTATCGATCTTCTCATCTAACTCTCTGGAAGAAAGCAAATAAGTGTATTTCCCAAAATGCCAAACTATTCCTTTAAGTCTGACTCTTGTGAGTCCCCCAGACTTTATGGAACTTTAACACTAAATCACTGGAATAGCCCTCTAACTCCTTTATTACAGGGCTGAACACTGAAAACAGACACATCTAAATCCTCTCTGCAGCTGAAACAGCAGCTCCGCTTCTCTACTCAGGTAGTTTTTTCCCATATAACAATGCATGCGTAAAAACAGATGGCTGTGTGATGTTCATTCAGTCCATAAACTCTATGAATTGTTTCTCCACAGGTCCTGTAACCATGCAGTAAATTACTCTAATGTGATTTCTCTGTGTTGTCTGTTAGTACGTCTGTTGTCCAGTGCAGATATTGAGAAGATGACAGTGCTCCTGTATCAGGCACATAGATTTACAAACAGTGTTTTAATTAAAATCTCTCTATGTTGTTCATCTTTCTCAGTAAGTAAAATTCTGACAGTTCAAAAAACATTGTGGGAATACAAACAAAAATACTGATTTTAGTATTAGCCATAGTATTAATATTGCACTGGAATTCGTATGCTCTTTAGTATTTAACCATGCAAATACTAGTTTTTGGTTAATAACGCTGAAGGAATTTTCATTCCTTAGGCTTAAGGTAATATAACAAATTCTCCTGGGAGGGCTGGTCTCTGCTGTCCCGATAAGGCTGAGCTGCCTCCGTTTCCCCAGGAGACCAAGGAGATATGTTGTACTTAGACCCAACAGACTGTGCTGACTGTCTTCCCTTAGAAAGTGCTGCATGTGTCTTGATTAAAACACAACATATCTTAGGTTAACTTTTGTAAGCATGGGTTCCTGTTTAGGATCCAATTTCCAGTAGAATATTCACACATGTGTAGTTGGGTGAAGAATAGACCTATTTGGACAAATCTCAGTGGGTCTAGTGGGGCTTAAAGTAGCATCTGAAGTGACACTCAGGTTTGGTTTTGGTACACGCTACACTGTGTCCTCACTTTGTATTGCTTTTGCCATTCTCCGATAAATACTTAATATAGACATCCTGAGTTTCCTGAAACCTTCTTCATCACTCATCTTCTTCACCAGCTCACAGGACCTTCCATCCCAATAACCTATTTTCTGGGATACTTGTTTATATACATTTTTATTCACCATCCCATTACACTGGAGGTGAAAGGAATTATGTATGTGTTTCTGAAGCTCACAGCATATATATTTCATTGGAAATACATTCCATGGAAGAAATACTCAAAGACTCGGTAAATGTCATATGCTTTGAGCACCACGAACAAAATTACATTAACCTCCATTATATTGTAATACTGGCAGAAGTCTCTGAGGCTGATATCTCAAAACATGGGCAAACTTAGAATAACTGATGCTAAACTGATACACTTAGCATTACTGGTATTATTATTAGTATTAGTATACCATTGATATTACTGCTAGTAACAGAATAAGTTGTATTAGCGTTAACATCATTATGATTACTAGCATTATTAGTATAGTATTAGTATGAATTATTACAGTAGCTGTATCAGTATTGGCATTATTATGGTAACAGTATGTACACTAATGTATTAAGTCTTATTAACTGCAGGCAGCAGCAGCCAGGCGGCTCTGTATTATGCCCACTTACAGTACCTCAGTGATCCTATAGTTAGCTTGTCTTTTGGGACTTTATTACTGCGGCTAGGTTTAGATATAATGGTCGTTCTGTTATCACATCGGCTCTTTACGATCTAATGGAGGCATTTCCATTAAGGGTCCACTTGGGTGCTTGTTTCATGAACCTGTAGGTGTCAGTCAGCTCCCTGTCTGATGTTTGAAATTATACCTCCCCCTGGTGACACTCAGCGGGATTAAATGTGACAAGATGTGTGGATAGAGGAGAAACATGTGTTCCTAGATACCAATGCAACAAGTTATGATGCAAGAAACAATTTGGCATCTTCAGGCAGGATAAAGCCTACTTTTTATTTCTGTATCTGGTTCTTGAATTAAGGTATTAAACATTATTTCCTTGTGCAGGTTGAAATTACCTACTGAAATGAAGCATTTTAGATCATTCGGCAGCTTAAGTCAGCGTGACCTTGCTTGTCTATTCATAGGCTGGGAAACTATGCTATACAGATAATATAGTGACAAATAAAGTTGCGTGTTTCTCAAAATTACAATTACTAGACAGAATCTACTACATGGCTGCTGATTGTGACAGAATTTATGAGACTTAAAAAATGTGATTAAATCTTGAACCAACACAGTCACATATTTGAGACCAAAACGTCGCATTGCTCAATGTTTTAGGAAATTAATTCTTTCCGAGTATTAGTGCTGCCTATTAGTTAAAAAAACATCATGCTGGGTTTTTTCTGATTGACTGCCTTTTATGTTTACATAGTTGTTTATTGGTTTTATTTTTTTCTCTTGCATTTAGTCCGTTTGGTTTCTTTTCTACATTTTCCTCTCTTGTTTTAAATATCAGAATTTTCACGTCAGAGGACTGTATCTAAATAAATGAAGAGTTTGTATTTTTGAATGTTTTACGCTGTTAAAGTGATGCACAAAAACCTACATGACAGCAGAGAATGGCAGTGCCAAGATTTGATTCCCAAATCTCCATTCCCAAATTCCCATAAACTTTCCCTGAGTAACTACCTTTCCTGGGCTGCAGCCAGAGAGAAAAGTAGGAGCTGGAACTGGAATAGTCAAAGTCATGAAGGAATTATGGCTTCAGATTCCAACAGTAAGTTAATCTTAAAAGATGTTCAAAGCTCCACACCATCTATATCCATCCATTACCATTAAGGCTTTTTTGGTCTCAAGCTCCCAACATGCCCATTTATGGTTGCACTGGACCATTTAGACCCATAAAACTGTCAAGAAAACATATAATGCTACTTCAGCGTCTTTTTGTTAGGTTGGTGCTTGTTCACTGCCTTTGCTGTTTTGCAATAATTAAACACTTTTGTCTATCTTTCCTGTAGCCACACTCCTTTGAGTGGAGAAAGTACACATAGCAGAAAAAAAGACCTGTGAAGTTTTACAGCAGAATGAGTAATATCTCCAACAGTTACTGATTTAGGGCTGTTGCGGAGTCCTGGTCCTGAGTCCCCGCAGGTGGCACTGTTCCTCAAGACAAACCTGCTCTGCTTAGAGAGGATCTAACAAACTATTTCTCATTCTAACCTTTCAAACAGCCTTAACAGTCACAGCCGAGTCACGTCGTCCTTTCATGAGGTCGAGCTACCTTTTGTCTCAACACTTTTACCTTTACGCCAGCCAGACTCAACATCTAATGAGATAAGATGAATCTTAAACATTGTCTTAAGCTGATTTGTCAACTTACCGATCAGCAAAGTCTTCGTCCTAACAACAGTCACCTTTAGTCATTTTCTCTGCTAATAAGTTATTTCATTAAACTACTACGCATAAATCTGGCAATGCAGAAAGAAATCATAAATAATTGCTGCAATTTGGCAACACAAGATCCTAAATCCTGTTGCCATTACTCAGAAATGTTCCATCACATCCAGGAAATAAGGAGAGAAATGTGGATGGATAAAGTTTCTGCTAGGCCAATCTTAAAATAACGGCACATTTAGGAAAAATAAATAATAAAGGATTCAAGCCTTTTTCCTTCAGCCCCTCTATTCTGGATTCCCCTTGTACGAGCGTTATTTTTGGTTTTAAATAAAAATACATAAGACACACCAAACCCAAGCACTTTCTCGGATAATTTATATTGAAAACATGTTAAAAACATTAGTTTCCCTTTATAAAACGTAACCTGTGGCCATAATTACAACCAGTGTCCTGGTAATCAAATTCGCCTGTCAATATTGCATGTAACTGGAGCGATGCATCTTAATATCAAGTGCATAATGGCCTTAAAATGATGCTGAATATCAAGCAGGGTGGTGGGGGGG
>CM022487.1:22185447-22200665 GCA_011952105.1 Coreoperca whiteheadi | reverse complement strand
GGGGGGGGGGGTAATGAGCTGCTCTGAGCTCAGTTTGGCTGGTTGTCCATCTGTGAGCCTGACTGGTAGGACTGGATGTCCTCCCCGATGAACTCTGTCACTGTGGAGGGAGAAGAGAAAATCACAATCCTGTCACTCCATCCTGTCTTCCACCTCATATACTCAATGTCATTGGTAAAGTTTGTTCAGCTCACGTATTTCTAAAATCAATGGGAATCAACCTGTATGTATTGCCCAGCAAGTCCTTTTATTCTCATTTTTTGGAAAGCAGCAGCAGCATCTGAATAACTTGCCTCCTCCTACACAAATCGCTTCACTATGATGAAGCTCAATAGTGCAGATATCTAAGGACAACGTCTAGGAAAGATAATACATCACAAGGAAAAAGTGCAATGATGCTACTTTTGCCATAAAACACAATTTACTTTGTAGCTGAAATATTTTGCATTCTTCATCGCTGAGCGCTTCAGTTAAGCTCGGCAAAATGGCAACATCTAAAAAAGTCAGCAGGTGGGACGTTTTTCGGTGTGCCAAGAAACTGCAAGATAACATCAGCCGATATGTGTTGGCTGATATTAGCTCATTACCAATATATCCTTATCTGTGTGCATATAAAGAAAATGCAGCACAGAAATTGAACCGAAATGCCAAAGGTAGCTTAGCTTAAGGTAGCTTAGAAACAGTGACTCCTTTCCTGTTAATTGTCCCGCTCAGTACATTTCTTGATTTCAATTATTTAAAAACAAATTTTAGGGATCTTTATCAAAAAGTACAAGTTTAATTTAATGTTTATTTTATGTGTTAATGTAAAAATAAATATAGGCTAATCAGCTATGGTACATGCTTGTAACAATTCAGCTCCACCGTGACTTCCCCCGCTCGTCAAAAATGTTCACTAACCCAAACTACAGGATTAAAACTGACGTCTGTGAACTTTCTGTTCATTCAAACTTTAACTGCAATGACAGGTCATCTAGTGTTTCATTTGTGAAATAGTTTTTTAGTTTGCAGTTAAACTGTAATTGACCACGCAGGTAATGCGAACGTAAAAAAACAATTTCTTGTGTGATAAAGTTCGACGGCACTGGTACGACCTGTCCAAACTGATTAACATTTCTCAACAGCAAAGTATGGAGAGCATCTCCAACCATGGCATAACGCATGAATTATTGGGGGAAAAAATCAATATCAACAAAAACCAAAGATATATCCTAGTTTTTAAACCTATGGTGACGCTGAAATCTGGCTTTGCAGTATTCAACTTATCAAGAGCCAGTGGTGGAAGAAGTATCCAGATCCTTTACTTAAGTACAAGTATTAATACCACACTGTGAAAATACTCTACTACAAGTAAGTATCTCTAAGAGGTCAAATTTCATGATCTCAGAAAAAAAGTCATTTTCCAGCTGATCCAATGGGTTGTTCTTTTTAATAGTTTTTTTTAGCTTAAGAAGTAGGACAACTATCAACTGATAAAGGAACACTTAATACCTTAGTTTATTAGAAAAATTCCAAATCGCCAAATTTGGTGATACTTGGTTTTCACTGGATAGGAAGGGTGTGACAAATTGTAATCTGCAAAGTAACTAGATAAATGTAGTGGATTAAAATGTACATTATTTGCCTCTGAGATGTAGTGGAGTAGAAGTATAATGCTGCATAAAATGGAAATACTCAAGTAAAATACAAGTACCTCAAATTTGCCACTGTCAACAACTGTGCACATAACCATGTATTTAGCCATCTTCTATCTATCAGTCTGTTTATGATCCAACACATTCATCCTCCCACGCAGCTATACATACATACTGTACATAATAACATTGTTAAATTGCTCATTTCAGATTTCTATAATTTCTTCATCATCTCTGTATGTCCTTTACATGTCCTATCAACAGATTATTACATATTTAAATAAGATAAATGCATGCAACTCACCTTCTTCAAATGTAATGTGGTGCATAGAGGAAGAGCTGGTAAACTCCAGGGGGCACTCCTGGATCTTGGCATCTCTCTCTCCCCCATGTCCCGTCCCCAGCACCCTTCCCTGGGGTTCCCAGCCGTCGTATTGGGAGTAAGGTGCTGGGCAGATGTCCTGATATGGGCTGGGGTTGGAGGGAGGGGAAGGACACACCTCCTGAGGATAAGCAGAGTACTGGGGGTAAGGGGAGGTGGGGATGGGAGGCAGAGGGGAGGTCGAGATGGGACTGCCGGCAGGAAATGGGCTGAGAGAGGAGGAGTGGGAGGGAGAGGGCGAGGAGGACAGGTAGGGAGAGTCCAGCCACGGGGAAGGGGAGGGGGAGGGAGGCTGCGGGCAGCGGGGGTACAGGGGGGGAAGGAGCTCTGTGAAGCCCAACTCCAGGTTCTCGAAGCTCGGGTGACCGTCGGACAGGGCTGCCCTGGACCGGCCGGGCTCCTCCACCGCAGCGTTGGGTTTAGAGCAGTACTCCTCATGGTAACCCATAGTGGGGCAGGGAGGGGAGTAGGTGGAGGGGTAAGGGGGCAGGTGGAAGCCCAGGCCTCGATCGTCAGCCATGGGGTCGCCTCTCACGTGGAAGCCCCTGTCCATCCTGGGTTGACCCCCCCCAGGGCACACAGTCCCCCTTTCCAGAGGTAGCACAGAGGGCCGGGAGAGCAGCGGGTCGTCCTCTTTGAACATAACTGTGAGGAGAAAACAGTTTCACTAATATGTGGCAATAATATCTTAATTTCGTGTATTCAATTTCCTCTCAATGAAGAGTTTGAATGCTGTATAATATTTACACAAAAAAATCCACACCCTGGGACATAATTATTTGGAAAAATAAAATTCATAAAGTACAATTATTGGAGGAATTAACTCATAAAATAAAAAACCTTGAGGCATTTTTTTTTTAAAGGTAGACCTTTAAGAATGAAAGTAGAATGAATTCATATACAAAAAGATTTCAAATGAGTTTCTTCCCTTTCTTTCAAAAGTTAGATGAATTTTCAATCTATCATATTTTTCCAGTTTTTCTTTCTTGATGTGGACACAATGTTTGTACTTTTGAATTATGGATGGAAATAAATATGTGTATTTATGTATATATTAATATATCAGTAAGTATTGTTTTTGCTGTTGGTCTTAGTAGTTATTTGTTTTTGATCATATTTGGAAAGGAAAATCTCCACTACATTATCAGAGATGATAGTGACACCATAATCTCCAGATTTAAACCCACAAGCTGAACAAAACTCACGGCAGAGAGGAGACAGACAGGGGTGAACAAGGTGAGATTGGACACTCACTGGGGAGATACTTGAAGCAATGAGTGCTGCTCCTTTTCCTCTTCCCGTTGGAGACGTAAAGACTAACCGACAAAGGCCGAGTGACGGACAGGTCACTGTAAGCGGGGATCCTCACACACAACAAACACTACAACGAAAATAAAAGGTGTGGACACAGAATATTACAGATTAGAGGAGATTCATCAGATGCTTTAGCTGTATCAGTGGCGAAGCGTTCATGTTGTTGTAGAGACTGTTCAAAATCTGTTAAGTTTCTTTGGACTGATAACATACATACAAAATTACCTCATTGCTGTTGTCGCGGTCGACATGAGCCTCCTCCTCCCACTGTAATTTACCGTCTGATAGATAAGAACATAAGGCAGAATTAAGTGTTACCTACATGCACACACACACACACACACACACACACACACACACACACACACACACACAGAGACACACCGTCAGTTGAATGAATATAATGCAGGCAAAGATAAGGACATAGGATTTGTGTTACTGTTTGTGTAGCAAAAAAAAAACGTTTTTCTCCTGGCATCATTAGAAATCCTTACTCACACTACCACTGCTATTTTCTGGTAACTAGTTCAAAATGTTGCCCTCATCTCATTTTTACTGCTTACAGTGTAGTCAGGGACTCGTCAAGACATTAGAAAGGATTTTGTCTCCTCTGTGGACCTTTACCTGTCCCTCTCTCCATGAAAAGGACTCTGGAGATTGGCAGGAAGTTAGAGCCGCTCAGCAGAAGCTCCTCCCCTCCCTCCACAGAGCAGGAAGTGAGACTGACAGACTCGATGACGGGCAGCTCCTGAGCCGAACGCTGGGCTGGGAGAGTCAGGCAAATGAAACGTGACCTTCACTACCGCTTAATGTGCTTTGAATTTAAAGCATGACAGCATGTGTAGATTTTTAAAAAAAAGTCCGACTTCGGCGACCCCAAATCTTACACATAGAGGCTTTAACATCGTCCTTTGGTAAGTGTCGTGTAAAGGTGTATTCTCTTTGCAGTTTGGTCTCCATAAAACTGCACATGACCAGCTACTCACAGCATTCGATGGGCACGGAGGCAACCTGCAGAGCCAGGACTCGGCCAGACGGGGCCACGGGGGGCGCTAGAGGGAGGTGGGTACGAAACACCAGACGGACACGCGTGTTTTTCCGTCCAACGTCTGTTTCTCCTTTCCTCAGCTCGATGTCCGAGTTCCTCAGTTTCAGAATCCCGGCGCAGTCGATGCTACGACAAAAATAAGGTTTTTTTAAACTATACATTTATCCATGTGGCAGATTAGTTGTTTCGTAGAGTTGTTTAATAAACACTTTTCAACATTGGTCCAGTAAAAGGAATCTGATTGGTTGGCCTGCTTCTCAAGTATATACTGTAGACTTCAAATTAGCCTTGAAACTGGAGCACAAGGCTGAATAACATGCACAAATAAAGACTCTTGCAGAGGAAAGGTTTCCTGTCGCTTTCCGACTCACAGTGCAGTCATGTTGTTCTCAGGGTTCAGGGGGATGTCCAGCAGTTTGGTGCCCGCCTGGACGCTCTCATGACTGGCAGTACCCACCATCTTCCCTGTCACCCTGAGAGGGGAGAAACATTTACAGTTTTTGTGCTGAATCAAAGTCCTGTGATAGACTGGAGATCTGTCCAAGCTGTACCCGGCCTCCTTCCACAAAGTGCATGCAGCACCCCGCAGTCCTGAACGGGATAAACTGGTACAGATTAACAATTGATTCACTTGATTAATCATTTCACTCATTTATCAAGCAAAAATGTCCAACATTTCCAGGTTACAGCTACTCAGATGTAAAGAATTTCAGCTTTTTTCCCCCTGTTTTATATCATTGTATATATAAATACCTTGGATTTTGGACTTGGTCAAAACAAGCATTGGTGTCCGAAACTTGCCTGGGCATTTCTTTCTATTATTCCTGACATATTCTAGATTAAACAATTTTCAATTATACATAGTCTATTAAAAATAATCGATAGATTAATTGATAATGAGTTGTTAGTATCTATCCCTTACACATACAGTTTTTTAATTAAATAAATATCAGATTATTTGTATATATTATATTATATTTGCTCTGATTAAATTTGACCTATAGTGTGCAAAATTTGATGAACACTTTTCCGTTTGTGCGTGTGTCCCTTAAATAACAAATAACAATGTGGTAAAGACAATGTCCCGAGTTCTGTGTAAAACACACACAAATCATAAGCTGTTAATGTCCCAAAGTATCCCATAGGTGCCTCAAGACTGAGCAAAATAATAGCATAAACTACGGCACCCAGTAGCTACATGTCTTTGCTCTTGACACTCCCCGTCTTCATCTATCTGCAGTTTAGATTAACACGTTTCTGTTGCTCTATTTTGCAATTCAAAGATGTTGCATTTTCTACAAAAAGCTGATGTTCTCATCCAGAGCAAGCTCCATTAAGAACAGCTGGTGCAGGAAATTTCCTGGACCAACACTACAAGCAGCTAGTGGCAAGTCACGCAACGGTTAACGCCACAGTGGTCAGAAGATGATCATACAGCATGGTGTGTCCCTTGAATTTCATTGTATGACAGAAGGAAGCTTATTAATAAGTTTGATTTTAAATAGAAATACGGTTCAGTACCTGTGTATCTGATAGAAGGGATGTGGCCTGATTGATCGGTCATCAGCTGTTCCAACGTAAACCTGAAGGGAGAGCGGCTTCCTCTCTGTGTATCCACACAGCTGTACAGAGAAACACAGTGTGAGTGATGAAGTCAGTCTGTGATGAGGCCAACAGCAGTGAGCCACAACGCGTGTCCTAAGACTTTGTTCCAGTATTAAGAAAAAAAACAACATTCAAACAAAATGTCTACTTCAGGTTCAAAAGAAATGACAATGACTATAGGCACAGTCAGAGCTGTTGCAAATAATCTCATTATAAAAGCAACTAGATTACGAATACACAGGTTTGTGCAGCATTTCTAAGCAAGAAGTTGGTTGGGAAGAGCCGTTCTACCAAATCACTATTGTCACAACTTTCAGCAGCTAACGAAACCCTTAGGTTTGGGTTTCACCTTGACAACAGGATGTCCCGTCGGTGTGGCCTTGACGGCTCCTCTGCTCCCCTCCGTCTCATAGTGGGCTCTGTGGTGTTGACGGGGCTGCACCTCAATACGCAGCTCGTACTGGTCAAACTGGGACGGCAGCGGCCAGTCAAGTGGCGGCAGGGCATTAGACCTACAAGCGTATTAGATCAGAAAAACTGTTTTAGTTGCAGTGAACATGAAGGGAGCATACCAGATGCCAATGAATAACTATTTTGCAGGCCAAATGACGAGATTTACACATGCAAACATTACATGTGTAAAACAGACTTGCAGCATGCAGTTAGTGAAAGGTACGACTTTTGGGATTTTGTCACCTGGATGAATGAATGTTTCTTAATTGCAGTTAAAATTTGATATGAATCCAGACTAATACGTTACAGTGCTGAACTCTTAGCATTAAAGCGTCCACATCTGCCCTAAAAATATCCCTTTGAAGGATAACTTTTTTTTGATTGCGATTAAAAGGCATACATCTTTTCATCCTCATCTGGGGGAATTTCTTTTTTCACTGAACAACAATCTCGAGTGGATGAATTAACTCAGTTTCTCCTGTTGATGACATGGCTTCTTTCTTTTATTGCAAGAAAAGACACAACCAAAGCCTGGGAATTGTTTGGTAAATAGTAAAATAAAGAGTATGGTCTAGACATGGTCTATAGGAAAAGTGCAATGAGATAAATTCTGTTATGAATATTAATAAAACTGAACTGAACTGAATTGTTGTATTGTTACATTGTGCTTACCTAATGTTGTTAAACCTTCAATAACATTCTTAAAAGTGGAATTGGTGGAACTACACACTGCATGTGAGAGCAGGAGGCCTTGCTTTGTCATTTTAAAACACTGAACACAGTCAGTACTGGTAAGTGAACCAGCAACCAGTTAATGAAAATAGCACAGTAACATTTATTTGCACGTCTTTGCGAAGTAGATGGTGTTAGAAGCTTGGAGACCACTTGGCTAGTTTCATTCTTAGCAAAAAGGATACGAAGAGAAAAATCTCTACTGCTGTTACTTCTCATTTTGCCGAGCGGGGTTCTAGAAAAGGTAATGGTGCGACACAGCTAATACGACAGCTCATTTTAGAATCTCAAGTTTCTGTCTGTTTCCTCAAAGGCCATCATTGTCAGGGTGGTTTCGTCAAAGTTCACCGAAGTTGAACTGATCACTGCCATTCCAATGAAAGGAATTCATTTGGCTGTGAAGTTTTATCTGTTATAAATGCGACCAAGCTCTTGGTTTCGTGTCAGCTGCTTTTTCGAAAAAAGTGACACTCAGTCTCAGCTCAAAACTGACACAACTTGTATCACTTTCAGGAGAATAGCAACGTACCCTGGTTCTGTGATTTCCTCCACCAGCCCAATACAATCAAGGTAAACTGGATTTTGTTTGTGGTGGTTAAAATTCAGTATTAACATTTGCTTTTAGAAGAATAATGGAGACACTGTTTCTGTAAAAACACATCATATTGAATTTTTTTTTATTTAATGTCTTTTTTTCCTTCGTATATTATTTTCTAATTTGGGTAAACAGCCCTTTAATACAGCTTAAATATTTAGCTGGGATTTTATCATACAGTGCATGTGGTGGTGTGTATCCTTGCCTGAACAGAGGGCTGTGGGCGCTGGCTCGGGTCCGGCCCCAGGCTAGAGCAGGGGGCACAGAGAGGTAGTCCATGCCCAGCGAGAGGGGCTCTCTCCTGGTCTGCTGGCTCTCTGGCAGCATGCAGGGGGAGCTGTGGCCTGGAGCCTGCTCCTGGTCCACCTCCCTGGGAGACAACTGGAAAGCGAAAAGCACAGCTCACCACTTTAGTGCGATGCAAATTTCTTAACTACTTAATATCTGAATCATCTTTCATATGGAGAGAAAACTAAATCTGAGAAACACCACGAAACCAAGCCAACGTCTTTACCTGTTCCAATGACGTCTTCCTGGTTTTCTGTGGGATGCTGAGCTCACAGCTGCTGGGCGGAGCTTGTGACAGAGTGATGGAGTCTCCACCCTCGAGGCTGCATCCCTGCAGTTCCTCTGAGTAACTGCCCCTCCGTGAAGTACAGGGGGAGGCCAGGGGGGAGTTTCTCCGCTTTTTACCCCCGGGGGAAGTGGGCCTCGAGGAGGGCGAGAGCCCGAAATTGACTGTGGCCTCGTTCAGCTCCTCCTCCTCCACCAGCAGGGAGTCACAGCTGGAGGCGGGGCTGAGCCAACCGCGGGAGGAAAGGCTCGAGGCGGGGCTGGGGCTGAGGGAGCCAGGGCACCTGTCGCGGTAAGTAAAGGGGTCCAGCAGGGGCAGGTAGAGGCGCTCCCGGTCCCACCCACCACCGCCCATGTCCCAGTAACTGGAAATGGTGGGTGCTGGTTCGTCTTCAGGGGAGATGGTGGTTATCTGGATGCTAGGACACTCGACCACACGAGACTCTGAAACCTGGAGGGAAGATGAGAGCGAGAAAGAGACACCTTTCATTTCCTCAGCTTTGGAGCACCCGCCCCATGTACGGGGCTACATGGGGCGGGTGCTCATTAGTTGCAGACCTATCTCCCCTCATTTTCACCTTCAAGGCAGCTATGTATTTCACTTGAAACTTTCTTGTTGTACAAAATCTACCGCAGTGAGCATTTAGCCGCCTTTATGTCTTGCCAACATTACGTTATTAACACAAAGTAATGCAGTTATGAACAGCAACTGTTTTGAAACACTTGCTTGTATGAATCACTTCTGCTTGAGTGAGTCACTGAACGACAATAAAAAAAACTACCAAATTCACGTGATCAACATTCAAGCAGGTTCTCAAACTTTTTCCTGACTCGCAAATTTTGGATGGTGGACTTTCACACGAGGAGAGACAACAAAAGAGAGAAAAGAAATACGTTTTAAGACTTTGGAAGTTGAAATGAATAGTTTGTTTGGATTAACTGAAACCACTGGCTGTCCGGAAGGAAAGAAATCCACCTAGAAACATTTAATATGATTTTCGAAAAGATCCGTACTACTATACCAAAACTATGGAGAGCAAGTCATAGCTGTTTGGACCGGGACTGTGTTTCAGGAGGGACTTTCTTAAAACGTTGAAAGCCTTAGTTTCCCTTCATAGAAATGTGCATCGAAGTAGATTTTGCTGAGTAGCTGTAATAACTTAAACGTGATGTAAGTTTGTCATTATATGGAGGAAGTCAACATGTTATTGGTGAGTGAAGGACCCATATCTGAGCTCACTCCACTGTAATTTGCAGTTAATGGGGTAAAATATGCACAAGGTGAAGAATGGTCCATAAACTTGGGTTTTTGGGTTCAAACCCTCTGATTATGAACAAGCAGGACATGTAAACAGGCCGCCTCACCTGTACAGAGCGTGCGGGCAGGCTCTCATAGGTCCCGCTGAACTCTCTGACGGGGGCCCTCCGTGGTGGCGGGGAATGCATCCCTGCCCGCTGACTGGCCGAGGGTGGCGGGCTGGGGATGCTGATTGAATGTCCTGCGTGAGTGGAAGCCATGTGGTTATCTGTAACTGATAGAAAGAATTATCAGACTGAATGTGTGGAAACAGGATTTAGAAAATGAGAGCACTTGGGAGCGCTTACAGTATGCTCTCGTTGATTAAAGTTGTTCTTTATTGCTTAAATATGCTGACAATCAAATGTTGCAAACGAAGAGTTTACAGTGTGTTCATTTTCCTAATATACACCGTTACTTCCACATGGCAACAATTTTTTTTCTGGCTGCTTTCTAGTGAAAAAAGAGTAACTTTTTTTTTCTTTTCTTCAAACACCCTTTCCTTTTATATCATATGTTGTGGGTTTTGGGGTCATGTGAACTCCCATTAATCTTTTCTCACAACCGCAAAATGACAGCTCTAAAACCTGCTGTTCTTTCACATCTGGCACGAGGAAGACTCATTAGATGTCAATCAATCTACCGTACACACAATTTTGGGTAAGCAAAGATTCATTTTTTATCATCAACATGCCTTCATCATTCATTATACATCAATTCTCCTTCATTTACTGATCTGTAATTGCTGCCATATGGAAAGTGCATGCAATTGGAACATTTCCTCAGGAAGTGCACAGTTAATGGCTTTGAAACAAGTGCAGCATTTCTGTCACTTTCAATATAAAGGAGTAATACATTTTGGCAAATAAGGTTATTCACTTTCTTGCGTTAGAGTGAGATGTTCAGATTGATACCACTCTCGTGTCTGTGCGGTAAACATGAAGCTGGAGCCAAGAGACGGTTAGCTTAGCTTAGCATAAAGACTTGAAACGGGGGGAAACAGAAAGCCTGGCTCTGTACAAAGGTACAAAAGCAAGGTGTAAAAATGACACGTTGTGGTTTAAGGGGTGGTTGTGTGCCAGGCTAGCTGTTTCCCCCTGTTTCTAGTCTTTATGCTAAGCTAAGCTAACTGGCCGCTGGCAGTAGCTTCATATTCAGCGTACAGTCATGAGTCAATCTGAACATCTAACGCTCAGCAAGAAAGGGAATGAATATTTCCCAAAGTGTCAAACTATTCCTTTAAATTAAATATGTTAATATTGAATGATATGAATACTAACTTTATTTATATTGTTATTCTTTAGTGTTAGTCTTTATATTATTTATTTAAACTCAAATGGATAAATACATTTTTATGCCATGGCGAGGCAGCACAGAACATTTTGGTGAATTATTTTACATTGGTAAATGATAGATTTCTAAAATCTGCTCTCAATGTAAAAAGTGACTAACAGATTAATAAAAATGCTGGCATTTCTAGACAAAAACTACGTGACAAAGTAGGATTTGGTTTTATATTCCATAATCTCACACAGTCATATGGCAACAATTTACGAAACAGCTTTTTAAAGTCGACTTTGAGGGTGAAGAAGTATTTCAATACATTTTTTCCATGTATTATAGTCACAAATAGTGCAGTAAAGGGTGAAGTGGGAATTGTAACCAAATCATGAAGTTTACTTTTGGCTCACTGACCCAAATCTAAAACAAACCAAACTCTGCTGCTAATCTTGACAGTCATGAAGCTGAGTTGGGGCTTTTTTACATCTCTTTAAAAAAAAATAAATTTAAAAACATTCTCAAAAAAACTTTTTGGACTTCGCCAAACAATCATCCAAATGAGGACACGACCCCTCAAGACCACTGTCCTCGCCACAACACTTCTCTAGCGTGGTGTGGTTGGCCTCCTCGTGGAGCCAAACGGTAGTTACCCTGTAATGAGCGAGGCTCCGACTGATCATAGTTGCGCTGCAGTGGCGGTGGGCCATACAGGCAATTTTTGGGCAACACGGACACAAAACAGCAACTGCCAACAAATTAAGACTCGGGGTGAAAAATCTCTTCAAATGTTTCCTGGCAACATAAATATTTCCAAGTGATTAAAGCTGCAGTGCTGAGGCAACTCTGGTTTTTACACATGAAACAATGATTTAGATATTTGTGTTAAGACCTGCAGAGGAGTTTTTGAGCCACGAAAACGTACCAAACACTTATTGAACACAATAAAGCTGAAGTCAACTCTAATAGGTTTAATATAGTGTAATAATTGATTCTGTGTCCTGAGTTGAACCTCACAAACTGTGACGTTTAGATCAGTGGTTCCCAACCTGTGGCTCAGAAACCCCACATGGGGTCGCAAGATGATTTACAGGACAGCAAAGAAAAAACTACATATTTTTTCTGCACTGAAAACAAATGTTTACTGTAGTTTTTCATACTTCCCTCCAGCTTCTTTCTTTTTTATCTCATCAGGCCACTAATAACTATTTAGGAATTTAGACCAGCAGAAGAGTTTTTCTACACAATCAGTTTGTCACTTTTTTTTGGGAAACCTCATCTAAAGTCTAACATCTGAAATCATATTTATGTACAGACCAGTTCTGGGCTGCACCAGCCATTCGTAATCCTTCACTAAGTTTGTGTATAAAGTGCTTCCTAAGTTCTTAGTGGCTAATAGCTAGTTTCAAACTAGTGATTTACTAAATAGAGTTGCATCAGTAAAATTAAGAAATGTCCTCGATAGCAAAGACTTTAGTGATGTGTAAATAGGTTGCTAGGAAACATCTGTAGTGCTGTCCAATCAAAAGCAACAAACTATGTAAACAGGAAGTTACCGCAGCTTCAAAAATAACATTTTTAAGAGGCAGAACGATTAAACTTAACTGCTAATGCATTCATGTAGAAATCTGTATGTTAAGATTGAGTGGGAAATAGCCCATTAAGCTTACCTAACTGACAGTATTTGATCATTTAGTCTATATTATTAGCATAATGTCTTGTAATTTTTGGTATATTGTGTTTTTGTGAAATGTAATTTAAAGTGTTCTCAGTTTACATCATTATTTGAGAGCATTTTGAAGCGGTCGCAAGATGAATCTGAGGCATCATGAGATGATTAACAGGATTGGAAAGCGACACATTTCTTCTACACAACCATGTCTATTTTGTGAGACACTCCTCTAATTGTTAAAATGTTCTACCTCTAAGAAAGTGATGTTTAAGAAAGCAAGAAAATCCTTTTTTCTGCGACACAAAACTGTTGTTTTTTTCAGACTTTCCTCTGACTGCTGCTTTTGCCATGTAATGGTGAATTTAACTCCCCAGGCACTCCTCTTTAAACTATTTAGAAAACAAGAATTTAGATGTTTGTGTCAGTTTGTCAATTTCTTTTGGGAAGTCTACTCTAAAGTCTAACAGATATAAAATAATACATTACTCCGTGTCCTGAGTTGAACCTCTCACAAAACGTGATGTTTAGGTCAGTGGTTCCCAACCTGTCAGGAACCCATCGAGGGGTTGCAAAAGAAATCTGAGCGGTTGTTATATGATGATCCTGACTTCAGACTTTTCTCTAATAGTTGCTGTTTTACTTGTGAGTTCCCGAATAACTTTAATAAGGCCAATGCTGACCTTCTAAAGCCGATCAGGTATTGGACCTGACACACACTAAGCGCTGTTTTTTTGTCAGTGTTTTCCGCACTGCCGACTGAGTCACAATCACATAAAAATGACTCCGATGAGTTCCACGCGGCGAGATATACAGACTTTAAATATGGGAAAAATAGAGCACTAGTATTGGCTTGGCACTCTGTATCCAGTGATACCCTGATTTAAAGTATCGGTATCAAAAAAGAAAAAGTAGCATCAGTACAGCCCTACATTTGACCTCTTCAGGCATCTAAAAGTGATTCAAATTAATAAAAAAGTAAATCACTGTTTGGTTGAAGTGGCCACAACTGGTAGACACATCGCACCAGTGAC
This sequence comes from Coreoperca whiteheadi, assembly GCA_011952105.1. NCBI lineage: Eukaryota > Metazoa > Chordata > Actinopteri > Centrarchiformes > Sinipercidae > Coreoperca > Coreoperca whiteheadi. The sequence goes on along the minus strand of CM022487.1, from coordinate 22,187,051 downwards.
CAGGGGTGGCCAGACGACACTGCTTTGTTTTAAGGGGTCACAAGTCAAAAACGTTGTGTCCCACTGGTTTGCATGTTATATCAATAGATATGGAGAGTTGAGGACACAAATGTGAATACCAGGAGTGACACCAAAGTGTCAGGTGAGCTAACAAAACACTTCTGTGACAGCACATGCTCTGAAAAGTAAAAACTCATCACCTAGGGTGAGGAATTGCTTACTTGTTTCTCCTGCAGTTCACTTTCATGCCTTGGGTGTGGTAATACAACTGTATGCCAGTGTGGGCGGGAAAACAAATGAGAGAGTGGATCTGAGGATAGGAGGTGAGTGTGTGTGTGTGTGTGTGTGTGTGTTTGTGTGTTTGTGTGTGCGTGTGTGGAGTGAAAAATGGGGGAGATGGAGGTTGAGTGAAAGAGGGAGGGAGGTGTGTATGTGGTGAGTTTTCAGTACACAGAGGTTGAGGTTCCTTCCCAGATGGCAGCTGTTAACTCTACTCACACGCACAGCTGATTAGAAACACATTGAGTCTGGGGCTGCACGCACACGTGCACAAACACACACACGCAAACAGGAATACAGTGTGCACGCATATGCGCACAACACACAAAACAAACACACAATAACAATATACTCATGCTCACATGCTTACAGATGGAGGCACGCACACACATCACATAAGCACAGGCATGCAGATGAAGGCCCTCCTTACAGCATAATGCACATGCAGCCGCACACACACACACGCACACACGCGCACACGCACACGCACACAGAAGTTCCCATGCATTAGAAGCCACACTGTCAGACCACTCTACTCTATATAGTGGGTCGCTTTACTTCAACACATTCAGCTATCCAATAAATGACTCTAACCCAGGCTGCTGCTGCTGGTGGAGGAGTCCAGGTGCAGCAGGGCGCCCTCACTCTCCTCCCCGGGAACGGAGCTCTCCGGCTCGGCTGTGCGCGCCGGGGATGGCCCCTGGCTCTGCCGCGGCGGCGGGTCCTCCTCAAACACCAACTTGAACTCGAACTCGCCCTCCTCCCAGCCCGAGCCCGGCGCGGCCCCCATCGCCCTCCGGCAGCAAGGACAGGATACAGACTGATACAATCTTATCTCCCTGCGTCGGACACAGCGACTTGAACTTTCCCTGGTGCGCCTCGAAAAAGAGAGTTTCCCGGAGATGTTCCCAAAACTTTTGTCCGTCTCCTATGTGCGTGTCATTGCGCAAAAATACCTCCCCGGGGAAGGTTTTGAAACCTCAGCAACTTTTCCACGCTGTTTCCACCCGATGAGGACTGCTTCTTGCTCGGGTATTTGCAACTTTTTCAGCCGTGATGCCTTGCGGTTCAAAACTTCGCTCAGGATATCTCAAAGTCTCCTCCGAAGCTCCGAATCTCCCAGATACAGTCGGGTCTTTCATTCTAGCTCCATTGCCATCCACAGAACTTAATCTTCTCCGTTCAAGACAGAGAGAGGAGAAAAACAAGTTTAGCAAATATTTTTGTCGTCCTTTACCCTTAATTGCCTTTGGGTGGGTTTCCCAGCTCCAGTTGGTCCGTTACTCATTCCCCATAGGAACTTGAGCCTGTCAGTCATGCCCCCC
>CM022487.1:22172734-22185402 GCA_011952105.1 Coreoperca whiteheadi | reverse complement strand
CCGCCCAACCTCCAGCCTCCCTCCTCTCCCCCTTCCTCACTCACTCTGGAGGTTTCTCTTTTCGTCAAACTCAAACTTCACATTTACTGAATACACCAACGCATATTTTAAGATCCTGCAAACATGGCTATTCTTCACAACTTACATCTTATTTTACATCGTCCACACATCATTTTCCTGGTGTTAGAGAACACGATTAAGTTGTCATGCTCAGCATCCATAACCCTTTCACACATTCAAGCCCAAAACAATATGATTATTATTCCAATCATGAGCAGGTCATGGCAAGCGGCTCGCTGTCTCCAAAACCTGCCATTGTAGGTCGGCTGCACGACCACCAGTGCTGTGATGTTAGTGATGTCAGTTAGTGAACATAAGAGGGCCTATTTCCTGTGGCGATGAACACCACAGCCCCCCTTTGTTGGCTGTCACTCTTCCCCCTCCTCCCCTTTTCTTCTTCTTCTGTTTTTTTTTTTTTTTAAACCCCACTCCTCCTTCCTCTCTTCTCCCCACCAACTCCTCCTCGTGCCTCTTTCTCTCAAGTCTCCCCTCCCTCCCCTTCCTCTGCCACCAAAGATCTGTTTCTCATTATGCTCTCTAGTCTGCTCTCTGTCTGAGTCAGGAGACGAAAAACTTAAATAAACACACTCTCTCTGGCTCTCTCCGCCTCAGTCCAGCTCCTTATCCCCCTCCTCCCTCTCCCTCTGTCTCTCCCCTCTGTCCTCCTTCCTCGCCCTCCTCCGATTCTCACATTCATTAGGCGTATGTTGTACTGGCGTGTAACAGGGAGCTTGTTCCACTCTCCCTGTCATCCTCTTGGGGTTGTGTGGGCAGGCCTTGGATCCTGGACTGATCTTAAGATGTTGCAGTCTGGTCGGGGAGAGAAAAAGGGCTACAGTACAGTATGGGAATCTAATATCCCACACCCCTACCAAGTCCCCATATGGCACTATTGGATACTATAACAAAATGAATGCCTACCTGGCTAGTATGTCCACACTAAGCTGGTGTTAAGACCCAAAACACGAATGAAGGGTGCTACAGGCTTAACAGACACCAAAGCACTGCACAGCACTATGACTGTATCTTTTATATAGACTATCCTATTTAACTTATTTTAATTATGATCATTGCACATTAGCCTATTAGCACATCCTGTATAACTATATGCACATAGTAGCTCAATGTTGGTTTACCTTGTTGCCCTTGTTTTTAGCTATATTTATGTCTGTTTCTGTGTATGTGTATTGAGAGCAACGAAAAAAAGCCTTGCTTGTGTACACATACCTGGCCAGTTAAGCTGATTCTGATTTCTGATTTCCTCGTCCACACTAAGATTTTAGTAGTTTAGTGTGCATGGAAGGCCAAAATATATTCAATGTCGAGGTTCAAGGTCACGTTTTAGCTTTATTGTCCTCATACAATACAGGATTACACAATGAAATGCAGTTGTATCCCCCTCAACGCTACACACACAGGAGGTGTACAAACAGATGTTTAAATGTTTTCAGTTAGAATAGAATAGAACAATAAAATAGGCAATAAAATAAGAAAAGTAGCTCAAAAAGAAGAAATAAAAAAGGAAAACTATTTTATATTTACAAGGAAGATCTGTATATACGTACACAAATCAGTGTAATATGCTAAATATCAAAGTTATTTCATATTTAGCTGCCTTTGACTTGAGAGACAGCCACTTGGTTTACCAAAATGGCAAAAAGAACTGTTTTACTCTTGTGAGTTTTTTTATGTGACTGAGCAGCAAGACTTCCAATTAATGCTATGGTAACTGGTTAATAAAGTTGAACTTGAATTTGAACAAAAAGCAAGTACTGAATGTACGCACATTTTCAGTGGTTCAGACACAGAGCCTCTCTAGAAATGGAAAGTTTTGGGGGGTTGTGAAACTGTTGAATGGCTAATAAATTGTTTAAAGGACGGGTGCAATGTGATGGATGAGCGCAACACACAGGAGGAAGTGCTGAGTGTCAAGTTCATAGGAAGTGGGGGAGGAACAGAAGAAATTATTCCTGTGGACGTGATGCCATCATGTGGTGAACAGTTTTATTTGAACTTCCCTCAAAAGGCAGCAGAGCCGGAGGACACAGATCATCACTTAAAAATGTTTCACAATTTGATTCCTGACATACTGATGAGTCAGAGGGAGACGTTAGTAAAATGATGTATTGGCTGACTGAATCAATGGCTTTAACTGCAGAACCTTCTGTGGCGTAATAATGATATGTGCTATTAAATATTAATTTATCTACATAAAATTACAATATGTTCAGGATACTGTATATTCTGACAAACACAGGAAAGCACTGATTTACACATTTGTGCTCAGTTGTTGTCGTTAAACACTTTAAATTGTATTTATAACAGATACATTAAAGAGAAACCTCGTAAAAAGAGTAATGCAACTTGTGGAACAGTTTTAAGAATACTATAATAAATACGTACTGAGATGAATACACATGAATATTTGATAAATTGATAGAAAGTATTTAAAAAAAATTATAGCTAAAGAAGGCGATTATTTTGTTTCCAAACTGCACATCAGTGGTGGAGGAAGTATTCAGATCTTTTACTTAAGTAAAAGTACTAATACCACCCTGAAAAAATACTCTGCAACAAGTTAACGTCCTGCATTGAAAATGTTACTTAAGTACAGTATGTAAGTATAATCAGGAAAATGTACTTAAATTATCAAAAGTAAAAGTATTTTTTTACAGTAAAATGTTACCTGTGACTGTTATATATTATATCATTAGATTATTATTACTCGTGCATTAATGTAAAAGCAGGATTTTACTGTTGTAGTTGGTTGAATTGGAGATGATTTTTAACCATTTTGTATCAGACTGCAAATTAGGATTATTTTCTATATGGATTAATCCGCTGATTGTTTTCTCCATTAATCGATTGTTTGGTTTGTAAAGAACCCAGAGCAGTAAAGAGGAGAGCAGTAAAAAAAAGAAGACAAACAGGTGAGAACTGTCAGACATGGAGGCATTTAGATTTAGATTGTACATCTTCATGGTCAGGTGAAAACCTCACAACTGTTGTTTGCTTGGTTTTGTCCAGGCATTTTTATGGAAATGAACGATTTCATGGTTCTCTGTGTATTCGGGAAATGTAATGACCTTTGATTTAATATCGCTATTATTTCTGAAATGTTTCATCACTCCTGCAGAGGCTGAACTGACGTGGGGATAGATTTTGTCAGTGGTGGTGGTGGTGGTACGTTCTATAACTAACATACTGTATGTGGGTAGACAGACCTTATCCTGGACTGTCCCATTCAGCGCTGGGAAAGTGAACCACACCCATCCCGATCTCCTCGGAGACTTACTTTACAGGTGCCTTTCAACAGTGTAGCCCAGCAGGTGCTACGTAGAGAGCGAAACGCATTTTCTCTGTGTACTATACCAAGATTTGATCTGCAGTAGTTTCCTTATTTAAAAGTCACCTTTCACTCTGGAGATGGCCGCAGTGAGACCATAAACCTTTAATTCATTGAGTTCATTGAGGACATGTTTAAGTTAGTATTTCAGAGACATAAAGGATGAGGTGTTTGTTTGTGTCAGGAAAAGAAGCTACACGAGCAGTGCCCTCAAGTGCTCTGAGCCAAAGGTCTGTGCTATTTAATGTGACTATTATGATTTATTCAAGTTAATATATCCTAAATGCTTGTTTACTTTACATTGATGAGTAAAATGACCTCCACTGCTACCAATTCTGATGTCTTAATTTGGCAAACTAAGCAGACACATTAAAAAAATATTATTTGTTATCACATTTTTAACCGCTTCATAGGCTTAATAATCTCGATAACTATATAACATAGTTTTACTTTTTACTTTGCCAACTTGCAACATGTCCAAGGCTTATGTATGTCCACCACTTATATTTTTAGCCACACCAGTGGGATGGCTCCATGCATGGATGGAGCTGCTAGCCTTAAACAGAGATGAGCAGCAGACTGCAGATCACCTCTTTCTGACTCCACAAACCGCAGATTTGTTTCATGTTGAAACGTGTAGTCTTCTGGCCTCAACCAACGCTGACTCAAGTGACATCGCTTGAGGAAATGTGTCAGATTAAATTGAAATTCAAGTGATAAAGCATTTGGTGTTTGTTCGGACCGTTACTGTAGCTGATTCTGGCTTCAGCTTCTCCTTTTCAGCTGCCTGGCGGCTTACATATACCAGATAAATATCAGATGAAGTTGTCTATCCGTCCCCAGTGTGTGCAGTCAGTGTGAAACTGCATGAATGCGAGCCGCTGAACAAGGCCGTGCATGTTCAGCAGACCTTTCCTGGATGGGTAAAGGTTTTTGGTTTTTTTTTAATCTTGCTCATTCACTCAGCCCTTGAGCTTCATCTTTGGGCTCCTCCTCATTTCTCCACCTCTTCCCCTGAGGCCAGAATTCCTGTCAGTGTCAGAGACCTGTGTGAACTAGTGACTGTGAGTTTTTACGTGTGTGTGTGTGCTCAGCATCGCTGACACAGAGCGTTTGTGTAAGAATTAGAACCACCTACACTCCTCTGCTCCTTCAGTTGACTCACAGAGCGTGAAAAGTGCCTGAGGACACACAAATGTGCATTTTGATGTGACACTGGGGCATGTTTGAAGGAACTAGGCATGTTTGTTTATAGAAAATAGTGTTATAGCACTTGAGATACATTCAACAGGATAGTCGTATATGGAGATGAACAGTCCTCAACATAGAGGGGGAGAAAGTGAAGGCCACACCTCTCTGCCTCCCTCTCTCGTACCACAACATGTTGCAGCATGTGGGGCAGGTTGTGTTTTATTATGGACTGATCTAACAGAGACCGTCACACAAGGGAAACACTGCAAGAGCCGCACAGAGTGGAGAGCAGCAGTGGGATAGCTGAATCTGACACGCATCACAGAGAGACATCAAGTCCTGGAAAGGTCAGTCACTCTTAAACATTCACTGTAAAACTTTGATTTTGGACGTCGGATTGATTTGATTTTCCTTCAGTTGCCCTCAGATTTGACTAACATCTGCCTCCTATTCTTTCCTCCATCTGAAAATAATAATTTACTTTTCTTGACTTGATTATTTACACGTAGCAGATTTATTACAAACCTGTGACTCATTACGTTTAAACTTTGGACTGCAAACTGATCCATTGCTCTTGCTTTATTGGGAAACAGAGTTTCTGGCAGGAACAAGTCATTTGCAGTGTTCTGGTGATTTTATGATTTTCTTTCAAACTTTTCTCAGTTTTTGTTTTGTTGTTTTTGAATCAGAATAAATGGCCAAAACGGTCAAAAATCATATCTTTGTTGTACTTTACAGCAAAGGTTCCTTGTATTTTATCCCATTTTGTCGGTATGTCTTGCATGTACATATACAGTCCTTAACCTTTTTGTTTGCTGTTTGTCATTTAAACATAAATCACATCAGATTCTTTCTCCTAAATGCACTTTGTCCATTACAACAGTATATTTATGTCGTATATCCATTAAAACATTAGGGTGTAATTTGGTTTTTGTGTTTTGACCTGAACTGACAGAAAGCATGGTTGCCTTCGGGTCAAAGAAGTTTTATGATAAATGGTTTAATTCAACTTTAAACAGTTTTCTTGAAATAAGCTGTCATTTCTGAGAAACAATACATCTACCTGACGTCAACAATGTCTTACATTTTTTACTAGTGATTTCTGGCTTTGTTTACTCGTTCACTCTCATAAAAAGCCATCTGGGGAAAACAGTTTGCTTTGGTCGGACCAGAGCAGGGAAATTGGGACTTAATCAGGAAATAAGGACTTGATGTCTTGTTCTCACAAAGGGAAATGTGGTTTTGAGGAGATCATATTGTTTCTCGATCAATTACCTCCTCACTACATCACCCGTGTTAAATTTTTCTATTCCGCATATAGAATTCAGGGTTAATCAGGGATAGCACATCTGTGTTATTCCTTAAAGGTCAACCTTCTGTGACCTCTGCACTGCATGTTACTGGTTTCCATGTGAAAGGACAGTGAGAAATAGTCCAAAGAAGAGAGGCAAATGAGGACAAACGAAATGTCGAAATCCTGCTCTTCTTTGACGCAGTACTGCCAATGTTTGGCGTGTTTTAGCATGCTGCGTCTGAGTGCGAGCGACGCTGTTGGCTACAGAGTCTGATGGGAATATTTCAGAGGCTGTGTCAGGGTGGCAGCCAATCCTCTAGTTCTGGAAACAGCTTGTGTACCATTGGTGAGCAATATTTTGTAATGACCATCGCCATCTTTGTCTTTGACAGAAACCCAACAATCAAGCCCTCAACTTGTCTACAATTTGAGTAAAGTGTTACGGGAAAGCACCAAATTACCAGTACAGTCACCTTTTTTCCCCCTCTTTCATGACGTCACTTTAAGAAATCATTTCCTTAAAGAACCGCCTGTTCCTATTAACTTGAGTGATGCAATGGCAGTCCACATCACACAGACGTGTAGACAAATCCGAGACATGTGAAGACAGTTTTATCAAAAGTTGTACAAAAAAAAAAAAACTTTCTCGACGCAAACGGCTGAGGGCCACGATAGCAGGGCAAAGATCCTGGGCAAATATTTTCAGGAAGCTCTCAAAAGAGATGAGGCAGTCGTGTCTGACATCAGGGTTCAGGCTCAACCTGGCCTGAAAGGTTCATAAAAACATCTGCTGACTCAATAATACGTTGTGCGCAGCATGCCTCAGCATCTGATCAGTGTTGAAAGAACGTGGGCATCCATTACCACAGAAAGAAAAATTCATCATCAGTGATGGTGCGGCATCTAGAAAATCCGGTATCTAGAAAATGGAGGTGATAAACTGTCATGTCTACCAGCAAAGAGTTCTACATCTATCTCGGCCTCAATTACACGCAATAATCAGCAGTGATAAACAGATTGTCAACAGAGTGACAACAGTCTTGTTTCATGCAGTGCAGAGAGTATGGAGGCCCATTTCTTCTACTTGTAGAAAACAATCCACCATGTTTCTTTACTCGCAATTATCACTTAGGCTATGTCAAAATAATTACAAATGTTGAAATAGTATAGCACCATTTTGAGATACAGACACTAAGAAGTCATGAGAAAGGCATCCACACAGGTGTCTGATTCTGGAAACTTAGGGAAAATAGTAGAACTTAACCAAAACTGAACTTTAGTTTAGAAAATTACATTTATTTATTTATTTCTAAACCAAAAGTCACTCTCTGGCCTCCTTCAGAGTGCAGCAGCGACACCACATCACCCCAATCCTGGCCTCTCTCCACTGGCTCCCTGTTCACTTTAGAACTGATTTTAAGAGTTTACTGATCACTTTTTTGAAGCACGTATGGGTCTGGCCCCAAGCTACATAATGGAAATGCTGACCCCACATGAGCCAGCACGCAGCCTTAGATCCTCCGGTGGGGCCCTCCTGGCTGTTCCAGAGTCGAGGCTTCAATCTAAAGGTGACCGTACTTTTGCCTTCAAGCCCTCGGCGGTGGACCGACCTGCCTTAGGAGCTGAGGCTCGCAGAATCAGGGACTTCTTTTAAATCACTTCCTAAAAGCCATCTTTATAGACTTGCTTTTATGTGATGACGTCTCTTTATTGTTTTAATTGTTTCCATGTGTATTTATTTCCTTTGTCGTGCTTTTCATTGTTTTACGTTGTCTTCTTGTCTTAATGTTTTGCCTTGCTTTGTTTGGCATTTCTGCTTGGCTCTCTGCTGCTACATTGCCCTCTGGGTCTCCTGTTTCCGCTATGCCTTGACTTTAATGACAGACACACAGTGTTTACGCTCTGTCTCTCGTCCTCAGGATCAAAATGGCTTCTAGCATGAACGCCTTGAGTCGCTCCTTCTTGCCTAAAGCTTTGAATGACACAGACGACGACGATGAGAGCGCCGTGCGCAATCCCGTCTCCACGACCTTGGGCGCCCTCATCCTGAGCCTGGTCTTCCTCCTGGGAGTCCCGGGCAACCTCTTCGTCGTCTGGAGCATCCTGGCACGCACCCGGCGACGCTCAATCACCACCCTCCTCATCCTCAACCTGGCGTGTGCCGACGGCTTCCTCATGGCCCTCACCATCTTCTTCATTGTCTACCTGGCCAAGCAGAAGTGGATCTTCGGTAGCATCATGTGTAAAGGCCTGTTCTACCTGTGCAACTCCAACATGTACGCCTCCATCTTTCTGATCACACTGATGAGCGTGCACAGGCTGGTGGCCGTGGTGTTCCCGCAGAAACTGCCCTTCCTGGTCAGCAAGAGGATTGTGATGAGGGTGCTCGTAGTGATGTGGCTGCTGGTGATGGTGATTTCTGTCCCCTCACTGGTGTTTCGAGACGTGACAGTGGACGATGACATGAATATAACACGACTGGTGTGCATGCCCAATCACACCCTGTCTCGACATGTAAGTAGACTCGGGCTGCAACTAACAATTATTTTCATTATCTTTTATTATTCTGAATTGCCTAAAGCCCAAGGTGACGTCATCAAATCACATGTTGCAAGATAGTACAAAAGATATCAAAAACCTCTGAAGGCCTTTTAAGCCAGCATGGGGGAGCAGTTTTAAAGATTAGGCTCACATTTTTTTCAAGTCTCTCTTTTAAAAAAACAGTTCGGTTTCCATATGAAACAGGTTTTGGCTGTTGTCATCATTCTTCCTGTTAATGATAGTGGTTATGAAGCGATGCCTTCCTGCAATGTAAGTGATGGGGGACAAAGTCCATAGTCTGTGTTTTGTGCAAAAATGTATCTGACGCTGATATGAAGCTTCGGCAGTCTGCGTTAGACCTCTTTTTATTACAAAACCCCCTGTTTTTGCATCCTGGACAGTGTTTCCATGATGAGGTGCAGTGCAGGGATAGTAACAAAATGAGGACATTTCACACTAAAAAGATATCCACTTGATTTGCCTAATTTGGATTCATACACATTTTTGCATTAAAATAGGACTGTGCATTTTGTCCCCCATCGCTTACGTTGAAAGGGCATTATCTTGTGAACCTATCCTTTAATAAGTCCCTTTACCAAGTACCACAAACTGAGGAAGCCTGGTGGTCGGAGGTGTAAACACAAATAAACAAAAATACATACATAGAAGGGAAAATGTACCATTATAAAAAATCTGATTGGCGTTTTCTAGCAGTAGTATCCTAAATCCAACCTTGAGTCTGCAAGGGGTTGCCCCTTTTATCCACAAACAAAAACCTGTGCCATCAGAATAATTTTTAATCATATAAAAAAAATCATACACATTGACTGCTTCCTCATTTTCTTTTCCCTTGAAAGGTTTAACTTTGTTTAATAATGAATGGACAGGTTTAGATTCGGGATGTTTTTCTTGCTCTGAGCACATCTTGTCTTGTATCGCCCTGTGTGCAGGTGAAGTTTCAGTACGCCTTTGAGACGGTGGTGGGATTCATTCTGCCTTATGCAGTCATCATAATCAGCTACGTCCTCATCCTGAGACGCCTGAGGCAGACCAAGTTCCAGCGAAAGGTCCGCAGCGAGAAACTCATCCTGGCTATTGTGGTGACATTTGGCATTTTCTGGCTGCCGTACCATGTTGTCAACATGTTACAGGTGTGTGTGGGCATGTTCACAGTATCATTTATCACAGTGAATAAGTCCTGCTTTTATATCAATCACCTGATCTTTTGAATGAACAATGAATATGTTTTGGTCGGTCCAAGGTGGCAGTTGAGTGGTACCCGGTGAAGTCAGACAAAAGAAAAAAGTGAGTAGCCACGGATTTTCACCCTTTTCACCCACCCTCTCAAACTAAAGTTAACGCATTTTCATTGACATATGGTACTTCTGGGTAGTTATTGTATGCATTACAGACATATCAATAAGGTGATATTTCAATTTCTACACAAAGTCTTACATCAAATACATTTTTGTCTCTCTGTGGTTACTATGGGGCTCAGTTGAAGCATTTTGCAGTTGAAGAGCAGGGGGCCCCCTGACCCTTTCGTTAAGTAATCGATCCATGAATATACTTAGCATGTCAAATCAATTAGTTTGAGAGCAAGAGCTTTAAGTTAAGTTCCCCAAGAATGCTACCGAACTTCTATTCCATTTTTCACGAGCCCAAACTTAACATGTGTTTTAGTTGTGGTATTAAATGCTCTGCGTATCTTCAGCTTGGACCATATCGCTCAGTCCAGTCGTGCAGTGACCTCGGCTTTGGCCTTCATCAGCAGCTGTGCCAATCCTATCCTCTACACCTTCGCTGGGAAGTCCTACATCAAGGGGAACGGCTTTGCCTTCATGGCCCGGCTCTTTGAGGGTACGTCGCTGGACCAAACGGGAAACAAAAAGAGTCGGATCATGGGTAAAGACAAAGGGGGAAACAGTACTGGTGACTCCTCAAACAGCACAGGAAATAACGTACAAAATGGGAGCTGAGTGTTGAATGTACTTTGAAACTTTATAAAACTGCATTTGGAGTATAGAATTTTCTGTGCTTAAAAATTTTTTTGTTTTTGTCGATAACATGTTGAAAGAAACAGAGGTTTGGCTGGAAGTCAGCATTGCAGGCACAATAAATATTGTTTGTACCAGACCTGTATATCAGAACTGTAAATACATTTTGACTATATTACATTTTGTTGGAATTGCAGAGAGAACAACATTTGAATAAGAGAAACACAGCTACATCACAGTACTGCATCTACTTCAATTACACTGAGACAACAAACATTTCTCAATGTCTAACACTGTAAAGCCCCTAAAATAAACATGGAAAGGTTTAGAACACTATGTGATTTATGCAGATTATATTTCTTAATCTACAGTATTTGTACACAAACTGCACCCAGTTTCCTACTAGAAAGTGTACATACACCTAATGAAATCTTGATGTAGACTGCTCCTTTGGCTTTTTTTTTTGATCTGTTTTGTCAATGTTTGTTTTTAACCCTCCCTGTTGGATGCTTCATGATGCATTGACAATCGTTACCAGCATTTTGAATTCCTGTTGCACGACTTGGATCTCTGCGTTGGACTTGTCATTTTTTAGAGTGTTATTGAGTTACCGCTTTTAAAGTACTGTACAATACATTGTGACGCATCCCTATTTTTGTTCAATATGTAATTTTTTTTCAATAAAGCTGGAGTTTACTGGCATTGAACTGAGATGTATTTATACACACACCAAAACCAAACTGTCTTCCAAGACTGCACTAAACCCCCAGATTTACAAGTTTAAGGGTGTCCACTTAGTTGAAGATTGGATCTACAACTACTCTTTAGAAGTCTCACTGCACCATTTCTTAGACTTACTACTATCCAACTCACTGATGAGCCCCATGCATATTATGTACTCTACAACCTCTACAAGAGCTGCATGTAAAGTAAACAGACAATACGCAGTTTAACACTTTATTTACTAGTGAATTTCACAGTACATGCCACATCACAAACCAAAATTTTAATGTAAAGGGATTTCGATCTTATACATGTGCATAGATTGTAAGAGACAGTCCATATTTCCAGGGAGCAAATCATACATACGGGGTTTTAATTTGCCCTACAACTGGGAACACAGTACAAAAACAAGTCAACTTAATCCTGTAAACCGCAAAATCCCAAGTTGGGGGTCGATCCGGCAGCGATCCATTACCTGTATAAAAAAAAAAGGGGGGGGGGATCAAACTGTTAAAACCATCTTCGGAGTTTAGCTTCATGTATCAGTTCACCGAAAAAGACAGATACTGACCTCAGCAAGATAAATCCAGCCCAGGCGCTTAAACCCTAAAAAGTGAAATATATGAGCGGTCAGTCTCAACTTGCAATAAAAAACCAACATCCTCCCCAGTATCTGTATTGTCAAACCCATCAGTGCAGTGAAAGAATAATCATGAGGTTCAGCTGAAACACGGACTCACGTGCAACTCATCATTAAGGTTTGACTTCATAATCCACAACTCACGTTTTAAGTGGATTTATAACAAGAAGAACTTGGGGGGGGATAAAATCCCTGCAGCAGGTGTAGATGATGCCTGGCATTACACTCTGCTGAGAGTTTACAGTGACTCCTAGCTAAAACTAAAATAACCCAATAATCCTGCATCCACTAAGGGGGTAATGTGCATTTGGTGAGGTGTTTATTCAACTGCATGTTCGCTTCAGAGGCTGTCGTTTGTGGTGTTGAACTGGACCGCACCAATACAGTCCAGTATTGGTCATTTAACCTACCCTCATTGATCTAAACAGACTGGACAGAAATAATGTGAAACACCTGTCAGTATAGCGCCTCAAAAAAACCCCCATAAAACCTCTTAATTTCAACAAAAACGTTACATTACACCCTTCATTAAGGCGGGACTGTTGGATTAGGCTGCACTAGTGTCAGCTAGGTGGAACAAATACACTGGTTGATGTGTTGATAATCTAAAAAAACAAAACAAAAAAAACACTCCGATTGAGGCCCGCCAGTTGCGCAATGTCAGCGAGTTAATTTCACGCTAAACGTGGTTTCTCTTGCACGATTCGTGCATAGATGCAACTTGAAGTGCTTAATTAAAGTAAAAGTGAACGATTTAAAAAAACAAAACCAAAACTGAGTTGCTCATGATGCGACTAATTAGGTCGTTTTAAACCTAAAACATCGCTCACGTGGATGCAGGCTTTCAGGCGGCTCACTAACACGGGCCACGAGGTC
>CM022487.1:22112750-22160499 GCA_011952105.1 Coreoperca whiteheadi | reverse complement strand
CCAGACTCAATTTCAGTACCTCCCAAAAAGCTTTACAAATTTTAAAGATAAAAATGAAAATATATGAACTGAGTCATTACAAACATTAAGCTTATTAACAATGTTAACTACATTATTCCCCCTAAAATGAAATAGAAGGTGAACAGAAACATTAACGCGAGGGAACGACCGCAGTCAGTAGGTAGTTCAGTGAAATGAAATGCCAATGTCATGTTTATTAGTTTAATCGGTCCCAACTTTTCAAAATGATGCAGTGGGTCTCTGAATCTTAAATTAAACATTTTCGTTCCACAGTCCCAGTTGTTAGATGTGAGTTAGTACTAAAATATGCAATTATACTAAATACCAGAGCTGCTCTGCATCATTATTTTCATTATCGATTAATTTAGTAGCAAATTTTGATTAACTCAACAATCGTTTTCTCTTTAAACAGTCGAAATAATGACAAGGGAAGTCTGAAGTTACCAGCGCTTAGAGTGCTGTTTGAACTTATTATTACTTAGTATTTGAATTGTTACTGTAACAATAACCCTACTCTCTGTGTGTGTGTTCAGTGTGGCAGTGGAAAGGAGATGAAGGACAGTGGGAACCATACTCGCCTTCAGCCTGCGCCTTGTTGGACTCAGCCGTCTCTTCAGGAAAAACCTCTGCCACTCTGACTCTGGGCTCTGGGACGGCCTACGAAGTCGATCTGAAGAAGATGGTCCAGATTAATCCCGTCACCAAGTACAAGAGGAAGATTCGCTCTCATGCAGTAAAGCCAGGTATGCGTATGTTGTGTTAAGCCTTATCCGTCTTACCATTTTCTGCCACAGCACCGTGTTATTTGAAATACGTTTTTTCATTTGAAATTGTTGTTTAATTTCTGTCATCCCCTCTGCTTGGATTTTTGATATCATTGTGTATTATTTTGCATTTAATTCATAACTTTGTCATGTTAGTTTTTCAGTGCCTTATGGTGTCCTGTAGCCAACAACTCCAACTTTAAAAAAAATGACCATCGTCCTATTTCATGTTTTCTGTTAGATTTATTACGTTCAATATATTTAACAAATTGTAACGTATTTAGGAAGGGCTTTGTGTAGTAATTAGTAGTCATAGTAGAAGTATTATATGAAATCTATTGTTTTTGTTCCATTTTTTTATTATGTATTTGTAAATAAAAATATCAACGTTACTGAAAGTATTTTAAATGTTTCCTCTGTTGTCTCCTTTTGTTCAGAAAGTTTGAATGAAGCTGTTGACGTGACTGCTCATAAAGGGAGGCCAGTTCAAGTGAAAGAGGAAGAGGAGGAGACAGAAAAACAACCTGCAGCTAAAAGGAAAAGAGGGCAAAGTAAAAAGGAGAGTCAGACAAAAGCTGAAGAAATGCAAAATGAAGGTAACGTGGCTTTAATTGGCATGTATGTTGCAATGTAATACCATTAAACAATGAAATAGGATTTTTAAGTTCTGGGTAACTTATGACCCACAAAGAGCAGTAACTATGGCAAAATCATCAAGTGGTTTCTCCCCTTTAATACGGTTAAAAGGACATGGCGTTACCTGTACTTCATAGTCGATGTCAGTTGAAATCATTAATGGTTTGTCTCTGATCTTTGGATGTTGAACAGAGGTTGTGAAGACGGTGGTCATGAAAGGAAAAGCTCCAGTGGACCCTGAATGCAAAGCCAAACTCGGAAAGGTGCAGTATCTTTGCCCACACGAGATATGAAACTCATGATTCACATGCTTGTGGTTCAACAGCTGTTTGAAGAGCATTCCAGTTGCAGTTCCCCTCGTGAGCATGACACAGTTTATGGTTTATTATACACTACCGTGTTAAATGTCGGATCTTAAATCCATAAATTGATTGCAGTATAAATCTTTTAAATGATTGTTGTACCCAGAACAGCTTCTTAGAAATGGACCTTTGTGTGTGCAGGTCAAGCAAACACTCAATAGATAGGCAAGAGATGTGAAAAAATATCACTGCGGTTACTTACAGCAAAAATGTAGGTTGCTCAGGCTGAGTTTTATTCTTGGAAATGAATATTTAATTAATAATAACTGTAATTTATATAGCGCCTTTCACGAAACCCAAGGATGCTTAACAGACAGCAAGGGAAGGGCAGAGGGGAAGGGAGAGAAACCATAGCAGCTATGGTCTATAGGCCTCAATGAAGAGGTGCGTTTTAAGCTGGTTTTTAAAGGTTGCTAGTGATGATGCAGAGCGGATGGAATGAGGAAGCTTGTTCCAGAGTGAAGGTGCACCAACACAGAAGGCTCTATCACCAAACGTCCGTAGCCTGGACTTTGGGACAGCGAGCAGGTCCTTGTCTGAGGACCGCAGGGACTGAGCTTGGTTGTAAGGATGGAGTAGATCGGTCAGATACTGCGGTGCAAGTCCATTTAGAGATTTGTACGTCAGGAGGAGAAGTTTATATTTGATCTGTGATTTAACTGGTAGCCAATAAAGTTTTTTGAGGATTGGAGTAATATGAGATCCAAGTTTTGTGTGAGAATCAGTAATCATTATTAAGTATCTTCTATAATCTTTATTAAAACAGCCATACTAGCACAAACAGTTAGCGCTGCAACAGTTAGTCGATCGAAAGACAATGATAATAATACTGTAATAATTATTGACTAAATTGCTTCAGTAATTTTTTTTGCAGAAATATCAAATTAGCTGTTCCCAGCTTCTCACATATGAGCATTTACCGCTTTTCTTTGTCATATGTGATAATAAATACAGTATGTTTTAGTTTTGGCCTGTTGCCTAACAAACCAAGCAGTTTCAGGACGTCACTTTGGGTTTCTGGAAGTTGTTGTATTTTAAACTGTAAACATTTCATTTTTCACTTGTGTTTTGTATGAACACTTTTGTAAATCATTGTTGTCGTAATAAACTGTAAAAAATACGTACAGTATATATCATGCAATGTAAAGACAGGAAATAAAAACAAGAACAATATGTTTTTAATTTCCCCCTGCAGATCAGGTGCAGTTACCTTTATTTAAAATTAGTAACTGTTTAATTTCTCTTTCAGGCTCATGTTTACAGTGAAGGAAATGATGTTTACGACGTGATGCTAAATCAGGTAAAATGTTTCATAGCATTTACTTACAAGTTGACTCAAAGGGATCTGCCAAATGAATTAAGAAAGATATCCTAAAATGTCGAGAGAATTTTCTTACACTCAAAGCTGGAAGTGCTTTTTGGTCAAAATTCAAAAGCAGTGGTCTTTATATTGAGTAGTGCTGATTGACTAAAATAGTAATTGTGAATAGTTAATAGATATTCAGTCACAATTCTTCAGCACAGCGTCGGGTACTGATGATTTTAGAGCAAAATCTATTCAACTACGCTTCTTGACCCTGATAACGTTCTGGCTATTTTCACCTACACTTCACACATGTGTTCAGTGTGTGATATGTGATTGTTCATAGGTAATAATGCAGCCCTATACTGAAAAACAGTAATTAATTGTATTTTCATTTTACATTTTGATTTGTTGGAAAACAAATACACGTTTAAGCTTTCAGCAAACGCTTTCTGTCTTACTTTGCAGACAAACCTTCAGTTTAACAACAACAAATACTACCTGCTCCAGCTGCTGGAGGACGACAGCTCCGAGGCTTACAGCGTGTGGTTTAGATGGGGCAGAGGTGAGTTTATGTGCCCATGATTGTTAGCGTATCTGATATATGTATACATGTTTGTATTTAAGAGGGAAATTAACACAAGTCTGCTGTTCGGAAGATCTTTTCTAAAATGTTAACTAACTGATTAAATATATTTTGGTGGTTTCTCTGGGGGTTTTTTTTCAGTGGGAAAAGTGGGTCAAAACAGTCTGACAGCCTGTGGTGGCGACCTGATGAAAGCCAAAGATTTATTCATGAAAAAGTGAGATCGTGCAGTTAAAAATGGTATTTCCGGATGTCTCATATTGAAGTTAATTTAGTACAATTCTGACACTGGCTTGTTTTGCCACAGGTTCTTGGACAAGACCAAGAACGAGTGGGAACAACGAGCATGTTTTGAGAAAGTAGCTGGAAAATACGACATGGTGTTTGTGGACTATAGCGCGAATGAAAAGGCAAGGAGCAAGGCAAAGAACCAACGACTTGTGTATCTCCTCAATATCTTTGTATTTAGGACAACTCAGAAATGGGAGCTTCCATTGAATTAAAGGTAGGGTCTATCATTTTGAACATCGACGAATTTCACTGTTCCAGGAGGAGAACCACATCATAATGGATGCTGCGCCCAAAAAGAGGACCTCCAAGCTGGATGTGAAAGTCCAGTCGCTCCTGGAGCTAATCTGTGACCTTAAAGCCATGGAGGAGTGTGTGCTGGAGATGAAGTTTGACACCCGGAAAGCTCCTCTTGGTCAGTCTGACAGAGTCAAAATCACAACAGAAATGTACCGGAATGTTTCCCGTTTTTAATTTCCATTAACAACATTCACACACTTTATTAAATTTACTTTAGAGCACATATCGCATTTAAAAATACTATATATTATATATGCAATCAAACAAGTTATCAAAATCATAATTTTAGCTCCAGTTGTGCCACCTGACTACATGAGTAGTTGGTGACAAGCATTTAACTAGTATTTTCAAACCTTTCATTGTTGTGCTTCGTATTTAAAATTCAGTCTACATCTTCCCACCTGCAGGCAAGCTGACCTCAGAGCAGATCCGTGCAGGCTACATGGCACTGAAGAAAATCGAGGCGTGTTTTAAGAAGAAGGGTAGCAGTCACGAGCTGCTGGAAGCATGCAACCAGTTCTACACCCGCATCCCGCATGACTTTGGGTAAGGAATATGTGGCTGTACAGTTAGAGAGATGCACCAATGCTGTTGTGAAATCGATGTCTGAATGCTGACCGACTGATCTCTGTCTTGCTGTAACTAAAAGATGTGATTCTCCAGGTTGAAAACTCCTCCAATCATTCGTACAGAAGATGAGCTGAAGGAAAAAATTGCACTGTTGGAGGTAAAGGGGTTCTCCTTTAAGTGAGGCCTACAATTATTCTGTTTATGTGTTCACTTAAATATGTGGTGCATACTATAATATCTATATATTTATTTCTGCCTTATGTATTTTTTCAGGCTCTGAGTGACATTCAGATAGCAGTGAAAATGGTTCAGTCCAGCGAAGACAGCGACGAACATCCTCTGGACAGACAGTACAGCTCCCTCCAGTGCCAACTGCAGCCTCTGGACTCAAGCTGCCATGAGTACAAGGTCAGTGTTTGCTACTCATAACTGTTATAACGATAATGATTTATCAACCTGGACTCATATACTGGGGTACATGGTGGCAGAGCGGTTAGCGCTCCTGCCCCCCAACAAGGAGATCGTGGGTTCGAATCCCGGACCAGACCACGATCTCTCTGGGTGTAGTCTGCATGTTCCTCTCCCCGTGTTACCGTGGGTTTTCTCTGGGTTCTCCAGCTTCTTCCCGCCGTCCAAAGACATGCATGTTTAGGTCAATTGGTAACTCTAACTTGTCCCTAGTGGATGAACGCGACGAGTTGACCACTGTCTAAGGCTCAAAGTCACTGGGATAGGCTCCAGTCACCCGCAACCCCCAACGGGAACAAGCGGTAGAAAATGACTGACTGACTAATATACTGCTGCTTCAGGGATGCACGCTCAAGATTTATGTGGTGCATTTATTACGTAACCAAGTCACTGAAATTGTCATCATAACAATCAAATCAGAAAAGTAGGTTCAAGTCAGTCAGGATTTTCAAGACACTCAGTTTGCTCTTGGTCCATTAATATTCCCAAACCAAGTTAATAGGCTGATGTATTTGCTCTTGGTCAGTCAAATTGTACCAAAAACATCAAATCATCCAAGGCAACATAATATAATCTCTCCCTTTCCAATTACATTCAACAGGGAGGAACTTTTAAACACGCATTTATTTTTTCACCTACTTGTATGTACATAATAGTTAAATGTTTACCTGTGTACCTGTCTTTGTTCAGCTTTGTTGTCGTCGTTTTTAGCTGTATTTCTATTTCTGTCTTCCTGAAAATCATGCTTGGAGCTGTGTGAAAGTAGAGCCACGGAAAACTGGAGTCAAATCCCTTGTAGGTGTACACGTACTTGGCCAGTAAAGCTCAGGATTCCGATAATCCAGATATAAAACGCTGAACTGCTCCTCAAAGTCTAGTATTTTGTTGAAAATACTAGACTTTGAATCTACTTCAGTGTGACTCAGTAGCTCTTATGCATTTGAATGACATTTACAAAGGAGTTGGTTACTAATTGACTGTATTTATTTACACTGTTTAAGTGACAGAAACACATTCAGAGAAAATTGACAGACAAAAAATAGTAAACTGAGTGACCTTAATATAGTTTGTGTAACCAGTATTGTTTCATTGTAAACTTTCCTCTTCTCTGTGTGAAGTTGATAGAAAAGTATCTACAGTCCACTCACGCCCCCACCCACTGTGACTACACCATGACTGTGCTTGACATCTTCTCAGTGGACAGAGAGGGGGAGAGTAACACCTTCCTCTCACAGTTACACAACAGGTAATACACAGTGGGCATAGTATTTGTATAAAGTGTGAATACACCTGTTGGCTTTGCTGGTTTATGTTGCCTGAGATGTATTACTGTATGTGCTGTGCTTCTTTGAACTCTGCATTGCTACAAAGTTCCATATTTGCCTGCATAACTTCTGACAATGAAATAAATAAACAATGTAGTGCTTTTGACAATGAGCACCTCTTCACACAGCCTGTCTGACTGTCTGTCTACCAGGACTCTGTTGTGGCACGGTTCCCGTCTGTCTAACTGGGTCGGCATCCTCAGTCAGGGGCTCCGAGTGGCCCCACCTGAAGCTCCCATCACTGGTTACATGGTAGGATGGACAAAAAAATACATGGATATACTCTTTTTCGCTTGATTCGTACTTTATTTGGTTTGCTCTAAATACATACCATAAAATGCAATTTGGGAAATCATGTTGTTGGCTCTATTTTAACAAGTAGCTGACAGTTTTGTACACCTAACAAAGTGTACGTTCCATGAATTGAAACCCCTATATTTTTCAACAGATGATGATTATGCTTCAATTATCTATAAACTACAGGGACTTTTTCAATAGAGCAGTATATTTTTTATTCCATTGATGATAATTTCCCTGTTTCTCTTTCATCTAGTTTGGAAAAGGCGTCTACTTTGCTGACATGTCGTCAAAGAGTGCCAACTACTGCTTTGCCAATCAGCACAACCACGTTGGACTGCTGCTTCTGTGTGAGGTGAGTTGATACTATTTTCTGTGGCCAGATTAAATGTCTCACCTGCCAGTGGCTGTTAAATGGCCGATAAAGACAATTTACAGAGGTAGTTGTGTGCGCATCCCACTCATTGGAGGAAAAAAAACTGTAGTGTCTACAACTGGATTTCAGCTCCCCAAAAATGTATTTGACTGAAAATGTCATCAAATTAATACAATTTTGTCTATTTAAACTTTGTCTATTACATTTTGTTTAGACATTTGGGGCATTTTTTGGATGTATTTTGTTATATTGCTGTATTTTTGTGATTCTTTCAGTCACTGATCATGTATTTTATCTTCATTATGTATCGAGTCGTATCATGAACAGGTACTTATAATGACATCAGCATTTGGTGCCAATTTTGCCCTTATTTACCTTTGTCTTTATCTTTTGATAGTTTGATGGTTTAAAGGAGAAAAAGGCCTTCTTTATGTAATTACCTGGGTGGCAGTGAGTGTTTGGTAAAGGTGTTTCATTCACCAATTGAACTAATTACTGTGGTCCTCTGATTGGATAACTTACCTAGCATCTATGTATCTATATGGAACTGTATATCTAATGAAGGTGGATCAGAGGAAACCTCGTAAATAATTAAATATACCAGCAGTAAGCAAAACAGTGTGCAAAAGTGTTATCGTTGGTAAAGAAAGTTTACCTGCCAAGAAACCATTTCCCCATCGAGTATAACCCATAAACTGTAATTAATTTGGGTGTTATCAATCTCCAGCATAGGATAGGCACTGTGTGTAAAACATTGAACTCATTTATAGAGTAGATTTGCTTTTTGCAGGTCTCACACCTGGTATTTGTCACCTCTATTTCTACTAACACTAAGCTGTTTAATGAGCCTGCTAATGAAGAAAGTAAAAAAAGTGTAAAAAAAAAATTATGTTTACATCGTTGCTTTCTAAAGACAAATTGTGCCAGTAGTTGGTGCTTAGAGGTTGTTTATTTCAGACCCTGTAGATCTTCCAATACACGTCCACAACTCGTATTAACAATAAAACCAAACGCTCCATTACATGTTTTGGCCCAGATGTGATGCAGCACTGTGTTAATGCCCACGCTTTGTGTCTGTGTGTGGTTGCAGGTCGCTCTGGGAGACTCTAACGAGCTGCTGGATGCCGACTACGAGGCCAGCAATCTGCCTCCTGGAAAACACAGCACCAAGGGCCTGGGCCAGACCGCACCTAACCCCCAAAACGCAGTCACTCTGTTAGTCTCTCTCATTACACCGATACGTTGCATACAGGCCAAACATTGATTTAATTGTGCTCACTGTTACGCAACAAAAAATCATTGCATTATCTGAGAGTTGAACTATGTATTGTAAAGGAAAGGCAACTTGTACTCAATGTGGTAAAACCACCAGAATGGTCCTTAAAGAAATGCAACTTTTTGTTTCTTTCTCAGGGATGGTGTGACTGTGCCAATGGGGCCGGGGGTGAAGACAGGGGTGGGTAAACACAACGCTTACTCCCTCCTGTACAATGAGTTCATTGTTTATAACCCTGCCCAGACTCGCATGAGGTACCTGCTGCGGATCAAGTTCAACTACTCTTCACTGTGGTGAGGCTGCGCAAAACAGTAAGGCTGTGTGAAATCTGGAGATTTGGGGGGATTTGCTGTCCACAAAGCAGAGATGATACATCACTCACTCATTCTTCATGTACAGTTAGATACTGTTCAGCCCTTGGTTTTAGGGAAAGGTTGTTAACCCTGAGCACACAGCTGTCACTGGGTGGATAACAGAAATGTTTAGTTTCTCAGTGATGTAGAACTGCATCTATTGGTCGATTAGTTGATTGACAGAAAATTAATTTAGATTTTCGTTTTTCAAGCAAAAGTGCCAAATATTATCTGGTTGCAAAATCTGATATTGTTGGGTTTTGAACAGTTGGTCAAATAAAACAAGCAAATAAGCAAGTTGTTGGCTGTGGAAAATAATAGCTAGCATTTTTCACTATTTTCTCTCTTATTTCCCTCCAAAGAATTTCTGAATATTGCTCAGCCAGTACAGTGAGGCTACAGGTTAACTATATGGCTGCCGAAGCTTCGATAAGGGTTAAAGATGTGAATGAATACATGTAAGACTGTATAAGATACGCTAAACATTTCATTGTACTTTGGTTTCTGCTTTGGTGCTGTAAGTAACTGCCTATTGGATTATCAGTGTCTGCCTGTAATGACATAACATAATGATTTGGAAGTCGGGGTATCAGGTCAAATGTTTGCATGGGTTAACATGCAATGCAAAACAATAAAGAGTGCAACAATTTTGTATATCAATTTTTATTTATCTAAAACTGAGACAAAGACAATAAAAACACCGAAAATCATTCATTCATTGTCACTTTAAACAGGATGCAGTTACAGTATATACATTAAAATAATGAGAATAAAGGACCTTTTCATTGTGGTTACAGTTTGGAGCGTCCGTCCGTCTGTGTGTGTGTGTGTACTGTGCAGTTTCACCTCCTCCCCAGCAGGCAGAGGAAGATGAGGACTATGTCCAGGTAGATCATGAGAGCAGCGTTGACGTATTCGTCTGGATCCAGACGGTAGCTCATCATCCCCACCATTTTTTTTAAATACAACCAGACCTGCTACTGACTTGTTGCCCAAGAATGGAGTGAACTTTAGGAATTAAAACTTGAGCTGCGGGGGCTCTTCTCTCACACTCAGCAAACATTGTGGGAAACCAGTGTTGTGTCTTGTCATTTAGTTTAAAAAAACCCCATGAGGTCTTGGACTCATGTGTTCTCCAACAGTCATCATACCCCATAAAAATCCATGTATTCTATCCAAGGTTGAAAACACTGCAGCAAGTTATAGTAACAAGACAACATGCACTTTTTCCGCAGCAGACATTTTGACTTGTCATAGTAGGAAAGTCACAGGTGTTATTAATAACATTAAAGACGGCTCTGTTATATCCAGGTGGCCCAGTGAGCCAGCATGCACAATACCAGGACCCTGAAACTGAAGCAGATCAATGGACGAATTCAGCCCTCATTAATTTTATCGTTCACCATCTGTGGTAAATGTGACGTTTCCTACTGTGACATGTCAAGATGTCTTCTGTGAAAAAGGTTCTATAAACGTAGCAGTAGAAATAAATGAAATAAACCACCCTGTACTAATCCTTTAAACAAACAATTACCTGTCAATGAAGATGTGTTCAAGTCATCCCTGACATTTTGTGGGGTGTTTAGCATGAAGAGATTTAACATTATATTTAGATTTTAAACTTCAGTGATGTTTTGCTGAACTACCTAGTTTTACCTACACATATTTGGATGAACTAGTATTTTTTTTATCTTTAAACATTAAAGTACATGTTCTACAGTAAATAGGGACATAGTTCTTCTTCTCCTTGTTCTTCCCGTGATGAATTCACTCAAATTAATATAAATAAGGAGTTCAAAAGATCCACTGTTGCAGTTCTACTTCCTGCACCTGCTTCCTTTTTTATTCTTATGGCTTAAAGTGTCAGTTCAAACAAATCACGCAAGAAATCTGATGTACCCAAGTGTTTTGGGGTTTTTTAGCAGATGTTTTGAGGTGTCTATCACTTCTTCTTTTCCTTTCGGCTGCTCCCTTTCAGGGGTCGCCACAGCGAATCATGCGCCTCCATCTAACCCTGTCCTCTGCATCCTCTTCACTCACACCAATTAACTTCATGTCCTCTCTCACTACATCCATAAATCTCCTCTTTGGTCTTCCTCTAGACCTCCTGCCTGGCAGCTCCAACCTCAGCATCCTTCTACCAATATATTCACAGTCTCTCCTCTGAACGTGTCCAAACCACCTCAATCTGGCCTCTCTGGCTTTATCTCCGAAACATCTAACATGAGCTGTCCCTCTGATGTACTCGTTCCTGATCCTGTCCGTCCTCGTCACTCCCAAAGAGAACCTCAACATCTTCAGCTCTGCCACCTCCAGCTCTGCCTCTTGTCTTTTCTTCAGTGCCACTGTCTCTAAGCTGTACAACATCGCTGGTCTCACCACCGTCTTGAACACCTTTCCTTTCATTCTTGCTGATACTCTTTTATCACACAACACACCTGACACTTTTCTCCACCCGTTCCAACCTGCTTGCACTCGCCTCTTCACCTCTTTTCCACAGTCTCCGTTGCTCTGAACCGTTGACCCTAAGTACTTAAAGTCCTGCACCTTCTTCACCTCTGCTCCCTGTAACCTCACCGTTCCACCTGGGTCCCTCTCATTGACACACATGTATTCTGTCTTACTGCGGCTAAGCTTCATTCCTCTGTTTATCACTATTAATCATTATTATTAACCAAATAATGTTTGGTGCATTGTTAAAAAGTGCCAAAACACACAGTAGGATATTTGCTTTTACTTTACAGAACAACTTAAGTTCTGTAAAAGAGAACAAAGTGAGTGTTCTGCTTACCTTTTCTTCTGGGTTGTAGTTGTGTCTGAGAACAACAATAGTCCGTGTTGTGTGAAGAGGGGACCACACGAAAAGCACTCCTTGTGTGGCGATGGGTGTCGTTTGTTCTACCAACCTGTGGCGTAGAGTTTCACTTCTTGTCAACATTCAGGGTCAACGCCAAAATATGACCGTCCAGGCTTGAGTGCAATGGAAGTATACATATAAATTGTGCTTATCATACTGTATCTTTCACTGTTCCCTCTGCGGTTGTCACTTTTTGCCAGCTCAGTACAAAAACAAATCATACATGAAACAATTTAGGACACAATTTGTGTCTGGGAATACTTGACCTGAAAATGTTTAAGAACCATTGCTGTCAGCTGTTGCCAGGCAGAGAATGTAATTGCAGTAATAAGTATGTAGCCTGTTTCCAGCCATTTTTATATATATATATAATGGAACTATTTGGCACTCGGCTTGTGCTGCTCAAAGCGCCAAAAAACTACATTACGGCCAATATCTCCCAAAACTCGGCAACTCGCACAAAAACAACCTAGATCAACAAATAGCACTACAGGTAAGAGGAACAATATATATAGTTTGGGGTGAACGGTCCCTTTAAGAGCAGGGCTTGTACATGTGGTAGTACTCACTACTACATGACATACTAAAAGTTCATTCTTGAGTTTGGAAACAACAGTTGGCAAGAAAAACAAAATCTCACCACAAGGTCGACTCGGTGGCTCTATCAGTGGCTCTACTGGAGCTTAAAATGGTGTCACACAATCTTCATCCCAGGATGGAGTTTGCACAGTTGTCTTGAAATAGTAGATGTTCAAAATAAAAATAAAAACTTTCTTGTCCACGTTGGCTTAGAAGTCGAAATCGAAAGTTCATTTCTAGCCTTTAAAACAGCAGGGAACAAGGTAGAGGAAGGTCACGTGATACCATCGAAAGCTCCAGATCAGCCACTGAGTGGACCTTGTGCTGAGATTTTTATTTTGTGTCAACTACATACACGTACAAAAACGTATTTAAATGTAACTAATGCATTGTGTCCTTGCTGATGATTCAACACTGATGTGCGTTCAAGGGAGAATAAATCAAGTAAAAGCAAACAGGCCACTTTGGTACATCTTTTTAAAACTTGTATAGTGACATATTATAGATTTAAAAACGTCTTTTTCATAAATCGATTGTTTCAGTCACTGCCAAACGCTCTCTAGAGTCAGCTTCCCAAATGTGAGGGTTTCTTTTCTTTTCTTTTGCTCATATATCACCATAAACTGGATCTCCTTGGTGTTTGGACTCTTGGACAAACAGTCCACCTTAAACTCTGGGAAATTAATAATGAATAATTAAAATTATTATTAGTTGTAGCCCTAACAATTAAAGTTCACATTTGCAAAATTGTAACTATCTTTACAGCTTAAGTTTAAAATACTTCAGTATTCATAGGGTTAAAAGGGAGGAAAGAACCTTTCAGCACATTCTTTTACAGGTAGTTAGTTCAATGATTTGTGCCATCATTTAGTGACGTTAAGGGTCATTTAAACTCATTAAATTAAAACTCGTGTGGACAGTGTGTCTTGTTTCAGGTCTCACTGAACGGCCCAAACAGCCACAAACGCATCATTGACACTTAAAAACACAAAACAAGACATTCACAAAACGTCTCTCACACATTTATTGTAAAAAATACATATAAAAACAATTTTTGAGACATACAAAAGATTGGAGCTTAGAAACAGCATATTGAAGAGACAAAGACCAAGCCATTTTCTTGAATTTCATTACATATTTACAATTTAATAAATAAAATTCAATTGTTTTTTTGTTATTTTTACCAGAGTAAAAGGCAGATTGTCCATATCTTGGGGGGTGCAGATACCGTTTTGGTGACTCTGAAAAACACTCATGTAATGCATTGGCCGCAAAGCACAGGGCAGACAGGGGACCAGTGCCCTGCGATTCAAAACCAAGGATTTAGGGACATTTCTACATAATACCATCCCTGGTTGGAGAGGAGCTAGTTTACACACAGAGCGTTTAGTTAGCATTCGCAAAAATTGAGGTATTGCACCACACAGCTCAGAGGGGGTCAGAAGATAAATGAGAGTAATGTGGGGGTTTTAAGATTGTCTAGTATCTTGTTGACAACCCAACCACCACTACCAACCCCAACCCCCCCACCCCCCCCACAACACACACACACACACACACAAACACACAAACACCCCCACCCCTCCCAGCTAAAGTATACAACACCATAACTCACCACAACAAAATGTAACATCTAATGATCAATGCACCTCGTCTTCCGCACTCTCTCACACAAAGCTCCCAATGCACAGACGGACTTTTGGCATTATTTTTCTATTCCCCAGAATTTCTACAAAAAATGAGAACCATGCACAGGGCTGCTCTCTAGTGGTGGGACAAGTCGTAGCACCTCAGACTGCAGAATACCAAGGAACAAAAGGGTTAAACGGGTCCATACCTCTTGTTATTTATTTAAACACATGAAACAGACTCGCCTGTTGGCCTGTGTACAACCTGTATCAGACAGCATCTGTTGAGCAGCCTTACATTTGGGCTTCCACCTCAGTTCAGCCCTAAAAACACCACAAATACCTGCTTACACAACAACCCCTTCACCAGGCAAAGGCAATCAGCACACACAAAGAAGGCAAAGGAAAGCCATTTAACACATTTAGCAATAATCATGACCATAATGTGATGATATAATATATAAAATCCCTAAAAAAAAATAAAATAAAAAAAAAAGGGGAAGGGGTGGGGGCTAGTTATGTAATAATTAACCATCAGCTGTGCATAGCCTCCAGTGTTGGACAGAGAGGCAGATGCCACATGGTGTCAACATGCCGTCCCTTTATCCCCCCTCGATCTGGCATTAATGTAACCAGATGGCAAAACTGACGCTTGGGATCTGGTCAAAAAAATCCGGACTACACCCCAGAGAGTGTTTGAGCATGAGGAGGGAGGAGGGGGGCACTGGGACAAAAACCCAAACCGCATTCAAAGTACAACGGGACCACACGAGCCGCCATGTTGCGTACCAATGCCACGTGTAATGTTTGCTAGCGTGACTTAAAAACTAGCATTAAAAATGAAATGAGTAACACGCTTGACCAAGCAGACTTCTGGGCAATATACAGTAAACACACACACACAAAAAAGCCACACACTTTCTTGAATACACAGTCATGCTCAGCACACTTCCTGCCCCTGGTCATCATCTGTGTCCACACACACACACACACACACACACACACAGGTGACAAAAAAATGGCTGAAAAAAAAAAAATCTAAATCAAAATCAAAAATCAGTCTTGAAGGACAAAAGTGCTGAAATCGGTGCAAACACCAGTGCTACTATGGCCCTATGGAATACCTACAACCCTCCTAAACACTCAGCAAGTAGCAGCACATTAAACTCAGAGCTAACTAACCACCCACAAGGAAACTGACCTACTCAGAAAGACAATTAGCCCCCAAACTCCCCCGGAAATGTTTACAGGTAACAGAAAAAGAAAACACTTAGTAACGGCAGCCCCCATTCACCAAAAACAAGCCCTCAACCTCCAGCTAGTTCAAAATAAAGCCATGTTTATGTGGTAACAGTTCACGCTTTCAGTGTGAGGTTGGTTCATTTTGGGGTTAGCCGCGGAAAGAAAACATTCATCCAATGTATGACATGGAACAATACTCTTTCTGCAAAATACTTGATAAAAATGACCAATCCTATTTGGAGGGAGACAAATTACACAGGAGAGGAACTAGAGTCACAGTTAAGACAACTTTTCCTCCCCAGGTTCAAGATCGTTCTGGGATGATAATGTTTATTTGAGATATTTTCTTTTCTTTTTTTTTTTTTGTTTTGTTTTGGGTTTTTTTGTTCTGCAGATTCAAGCCAAGTCCGTTACATAGAAAGGGAACCTCCTCCGCTTCTGCTCCAACAAGGGTCTCGACCACAGATTAGACGGAGCGGCTGTTTTTAACCAAGTTCAAGTGGACTGATCCAAGCGGAGCGCGTCGGCTGTTGTTAAGTGGGGCTTCCTCTTAAGATCGTCCGTTCTCCACTCAAATATAGATTTGCGTCTGAGAGGGACAGTGGGCTTTTATTTGTTCAATTAACAATTGTATTGGGATTCAGTGTAGTCTCCTGTAGGGGTGGGAAAAGACAGAGTGGCCATTAGACAAAGAACTGCGTACTGTAATGACTGTCTTAAAATATAGGCTGCAGCAGGGCTGGGCAACATGGTTGAAATCAAATCACATTAATGATATTTATCAGTATATATCTCATATGTTATGGCAAATGCATGCAGAAATCACATAAAGTAGTTACACTAATGCTCAAGGTCTCAAACTTCAATATTACATTGTCTTACTTTTAAAATTACATTTAAGGGCCTGATATACTCCAAAACAGACAGAAACAGACAGCGGATAATTTGTAAAACGATAACACAATATGATCATCGCAAATCGATTCCACAGGACGGTAATATTGAAGAATTCCCCAATCATAGTCTACAATGATAAATATGCAGTTCTGTTCCCATTAATATCCACGTGAACGTACATTCAACATACTTCAGTCTTTATACCGTTTATCACTATGTGCTGAAAAATGACATGTTGTCAATATGTGACAACGATTAGTCGATTGGTCGATAACTGACTCATCATTTAAGTCATTTTTAAGCAAAAATGCCACACGTGCACTGAACTGAATACCTATGGACTGTTGGTCGGCCAAAAAAAAAAAAGACATTTGAAGACGTCACCATGGACTGTGGGAAATTATAACAGGCATTTTGGACTATTTTCTAACATTTAATGGACAAAATGATTAATCGGCAGATTAAGTGATAATGAAAATAAATGTAAGTTGCAGCGCAATTGTCTCCGATTGGTCATAAGCACCCTACTTTGGTGTTCACTGTAAACCTTCCTAGGGAAATGTGTATGGCCTGTTGCTATGGATACAATAACATGACAACCGCATCTTATGTTTATCGAGTACTGTACTTGAATCTCAACCCAATCCAGTTCACATCTGAAGGCTTTGTTTGCATTGGATGAACAATAAATTGGGTTGGGTTTTGAGCCTCAATACCTTTTACTTATTTGTTTTATTACCCACCGAAATGAGTTCAAATCAAAATTTGACCAATTTTAGACCATTTCACTCAGGAAAGGTTCTTGTGTTCAGACATTTTACATTTAAGAACCTGATGTCGAAGCTAATTGCATGTCCTGTTCATTTAGTGAGTCTTACACGTCCATACCTGAGATGGGTTGGTCACTGTGCAGAATACATGTGACCCGTGAGTCAATCGAAGGGATGTTCGGGGCAGCAGGGTTTCACCTTGGACCAGGAATCAATGCAGCTACAGGGAGAAAGAACAGACATAGGGGTGGGGACACCAAGACATTACATTTTGATTAACTCATGTTAACGTGCCAGAACCTCTAGGGTGGGTTTCTGAATGTGGTGTCTCCCACAAGGCTTAATCCACTTACTGACAAAGTGAAACGAAACTGAATGTAATCCCTAAAGCCGGTTATGAATTACCTTTTTGCTTTCTCTCTCTCTTATGAGAAAATTAATTGAGTATGTTTGGGTTTTCCAAATCTCAGTTGATCGACTAGGTGGATCAGAAGGTCGATTAAAAACAGCCACACCTACAAACTGAAAGCTTATATGCTTTATGACCAAAACAAAAAGACAGACGTGTGCTTTATCTGAGCTTAACTTATGTTGCAGCTTCATTTGAATAAGTTTCAACTTTCTCTCTGCTGGTTATTCTTTCAAATTAAACACCATGTCCGCTTTCATTATTGCCAGGATAACATCATTGTTGTGTGGAAACTGGCTGTGGGTTTTAAAAATCAATAAGCGCCTCACAGCTGCTTGAACATGCATTTACCATGATTACCTAATCTCGGTAAATGTCAAGTCTCAGCAAGTCCAGTCTCATAGTGTGCTGAAATTATGGGAAACCAATGGCTCCTTGGAAGTTGTGTAAAACCAAAAAAAAGTGTTTGAACACGAATATTACAGCATGCTTTGAAAATGAAAATTTGTAGTAAATGGGCTGAAACATGCACCGGTGGTCCTTAAACAACTTCAACAGTTTGACAATGCTTACAGAACTCTAGCAGATCCGGTATGTCTGTGACTGCGTCTCATTAAAATCTTACGATGGTGCAGTTATTTTCAGTTGTGAAAGCTCTATTGGCAAACATTCACATAATTTACTTGTAAAATAAAGCGTTACAGGACACAAAACACAAAAACAGCTGATCTTTTGCTGCATAACGTGAACAGATGTTCGCTCTTATACTGCACTTATCCATTTGATCTCATGTTCAAAATAACGGGGACGGTACCTCAGCGGTGGCTGCCGAGATCACGTTTAAGAACATCATATCATGGAAAAGGACAATGGGTCTCTTATCTCATAAGCACTAGTACAGCACAACTTTTTCTTCCTTATTTTCAAAAATACCTAGCCCAAATCTGCTAATAGTCAAATACATTTTTCCCCACCATGTGCACAATGCCTGTTTTTAATTTCACCTGCACTAATTTGCATTTTTTACTCTCCTCTTGTCATTTGTATGTCTGTATTTCATTGCGATGCAGATACATCAACTGGACTTTGTTACCTCTTATGGTAGACGCAGAGGCAAGGCAGCCTGGCGATGGTCTCTCCCTGTACCAGGTCCTCCAAACAGATGGAACACTCCCCGCTGTCTTTACTGAGCACATCCGCTGTACACACACGCACAGAAGCAACCATGAAGCTTTCCAGCCTTTTAAAAACACAGCTGTCTGGGCCATTTCTGCGACATGATACTTACTATTGTAAGGCAGGGGAGGAGACGTGAGGCAACTCAGCAGGTGATCCTCGATCCGACCCCCCGGGAAAGGCTTCGAGCAGAAAGGACAGCGGATATCTGCACAGAGCAGAGATACAACGGAGCCGAGATCAACACACTGTGTCACAGCAGCACGTAAACGACAGATGATGTGCACATTGCATCGAGCACAAGTGTTGCATTTGGACATCTAGATTACACAGAGCAGATCGAGGAGCGGACTGAAACATAAAATAAGTCAGTATAAAATTATGTGGAGGATGTCGAGTGTAACTGACCCAAAATAGTTTGAAACTTTATTTGACTGTATTGCAACACAGTGACGAGCGCCGGAGGGAAAGCCACCGCTATTGCTGTGAGTGGACATACGGGCAGGAACAGCGCCTTGCTGCCCTACATTCTCCTCCATCTACGAGCTGCTGCCAGCAATGAGCGGCCATGTGAAGTTGTGACCCATTTCCCTACACTTGCTAGAGGGCAGGCCTGGGAAAACCACCACACTGTTGTGTTTTGGCTCGAAATGTCATGTTTTGCCTCGCACCACCACCAAGTATGCATTTTCACTTCCTCTTTAAACCCATGTTCCCATTTTTATGCACTACAACGAAAAAAGGTGGTTGGTTTCTTAATGTTTTCAACTTGCATGCTGCAGGATATTACACTGACGACCACTGTCAACAGGCCTTGTGACATGAAAGAGCTTGCATGTCACCACTTGAGCTCAGCTCTGCTTCATACAATAGGGTCTCTAATGATTTAAGTCAGCACGCAAGCACGGGAAAACAGATAATCTATTCAGGAATGTAAATTCTGCGAATAATCCATTTTAATTTCACACTAGGTGGATTGGGGGTTGCACCGGGAGCTTGACACAAAAATTCATAGTGTGACGTGAGACTAAATGTCTTTGAGCGTGTTGTTACTATTGAAACAATCTTAAATATCTTTCCTTGACCTTAAAGGCTGTTCTAGTGAAGTGTTCAGTTTTATTCTGACAGAATTGTACTATTATGGCCAAGTAAAGTTAACAATAAATAGTCCTACCTACTAATGTTACTTGACAATCATTCATATACTGCCATTTCACTTGCATCTGTCATCAGCTGATAGGCATTAACAGTTATACCCCAGATGTCGTCATTTATGTTGAGGTATTGAGTAATTTATCTTTATCTTTGCTGATATTGCCCAGCTCTATTACACGTCCATGAATTCCATGTCATTTCTGTAGAAACCATGCATGTTTCTCTGTGGGAGCTGTCTTGACATCTAAAAACAAGGAAAACCACAAACTATTTGGAGTCCGGCTAATTATTATGGCAGGTGTTATTTATGCGCCAAAAATAATTCAAAATTACACGTATAGAAAATACTACTGCACTGGGTAAATGTGTTAACTTACTGCCATGGCGGTTGTTAACACGGTAAAGGCCGATCCAAGCCTCTGACACCGGCCGCTGGTGTGTGCCTCGGACCCGGGCGGACCTTGCGCCGACGCTGCGGGCGGAAGAGTGCCGATTCCCGGGCAGCCGCTCGGAAAAAGTGCGTTGGGGCGTGCGGCCTGTCTCCTCTCCGTGCTGATGTTCCGCTACGACGGGAGGCTCCGGGCTTATATTCCCGTCTTCTTCGGGTTTCCCATCGCTGTTGTTGTCGTCCGCAGGTGACGCTTGGCTAATGCTGGAGGGGATGCTGTGGAGGTCAGCGGGGCTACCGTCGGCACTCGCCCCGTGCTGCCCCAGGTCCGAGTCGCTGCCCTCCTCCGACCGGCTCCGGTTGGCCTCGGTGTCCTCGAAGCTCCCAGAGAAGTCGACCACGAGACTGGTGGGCCTGGTACAGCGGGGTCGCCGATAGGAATCCCGCTTTGTGGCATCTTTCCCGAAAGCGGAGGGAACCGGGTCTTCCTGTAGGCGACTTGCTCTCGTCCCCATCTCTAGCAAGCTAGCTAGCCGAGCTGCTTCCCCAAAGCGAACCACCACAGAAGACGGGGCCGAGTTAACCTCGAAACGACCCTTAAACGGTCGAGTACTCTTCTTTCAACTTTAAGTAATGACAGATACCTGACAACCGAGCTCAACGAAGACGATATAGGTAGCCCGACGTTCCTTCTCTGGCCTCAGTTTGTCCTTACTGTCCACATTTTCCTTTCTTTTTAGACGTGCCCGTTCTCGCTGCTGCAGCGGAAATAGAGCATTTTCGCTTCCTCCTTTGAGCCGTAGACACACAGTTACGGTAACGTCACCACGTCACGCGAAGCAGTTTGTAATCCAAACATTAAACAACGTTTTGTTGTAATTGTTGTGTTTGTTTAGTGTTTTTTCTTTCTTCATAAGCAATTCCGCCTTCATTCGACTTAGTGATCGGTTATTTGAGGGTGGGGACCCATATATGAGGTAATACGGTAAAAACGTACACAATAATACTGACCAATCAGTGCTCTCTATCCCGGCAGCTGTTTCGTATGAGGAAATTTACAGGAAATCAGCGGCTACATTCAGCTCGGAGACGTCAGACATAGATGCTAATACTGTTGTACATGAGACGGAAACATTTCACACCAGAGGACACAGTTGTGCAGAGCACCTCCTCTGCACGTGGAGTTTAAACTGTGGTATTTGCGGTGAGTTTTCTGCGTCCAATCTGGGTGTCCATAGCTAACCACCACACCTACACAAACTCTTGAGTCATCGCAGAGCAGGAGGCTACCAGGAAACGTCTGGAATGATGTTGAATGTTGACTAAAGCCTCACTTCAGTTCATTTGTGGAAGTTAAATCCAGTGGGTGCCTTGACATCGTAGTGGTGATATGATCTTCTTTCTAAAGCTGTACTTTTATTTCTGAATACTCCACACAGTCTAGTAGTTTATAAGTGAACAACATTTTGAATACATGTAAAGATACTGCTTCACTATTATGAAAGATGGGCTTGCAGAACAGCAAAAACCTAGGTCAGGGCCAACCTGAAACTTCTGGGTTTTTAAAAAAGCTTTTTTTGTCCACGGAAGAGCTTTAATTTGGTCAGGAGCTGAGTTTTTAGTGTGCAGCAAGCTTTTTCATTGTCTGCGTTAGACCACAAGCAAACTGAATTGCTCCTGTTCGGGGGATTTCCGATGTATTTCACAAATGCTTATATTATCTTTGCATTATGAGGCTCCCGGTGTCTAGGGAAACTGTGCAAAGTCTGTTGGGCCTTGCGCTGACTGTTTCCAGACTTTGCTCCTCTTTATTTTATGGGCGCTTTCAATTGAGCAACACACCCTTAAATACACTAGTACAATGCTTGTTCAAACAGTTGAAGGATTGCTGCTGAATGGCTTGTCTCAATACTTCATGCTATCTTGGATTGTGACTGTTTGTGACTGAGTGGAGGAGCTCAAATCTGCGACGGCCTTTGGCCCTCTGCTGTGTTTCTCTACAGAGATGAGGCCGCTGACTTTGCAGCAGGCAAATGTGGCCCAAGGAGAGCAGCAGCAGCAGCAGCAGGCCACATGCGGGAGAAGTTTGTCTTCCAACTATGCTCCTCCGAGTCTGGAGAATAAGTTCTTAGTTCAGACCTCTGCACTGATGCCCCAGCCCTGCTCTTCACCCTTAAACTTTGCAGCACAACCTTCCTCTTGCCCCTCTCTCCAGCCCTCCAGCCTGTCTTCCACCTCATCCTCCCTTCTCCCCACCTCTACCTTCCCGCCGTCGCTCACCTCTCCTCTCCTCAGCACTGAGAACAAGCTCCTAAATAGCCGTTCACCTCATCTCTCCTTTTCCCTGACCTCCTCTACATCTGTCCCTAATGACTTTCTGCTTTCCACATCCCTGGTCAGCAGTGCTCTGCTCAATCGCTTTGCCCAGTCTCCTTCATTCCTCCATCAAGTTCTGGGTGGAGAACAGAAGAGGGATGACGAAGGCAGAGAGGAAACCTGTGAAGTGATGCGGTCCTGTTTTGAAGATATAAGTGTGGTACATGAAATGTTCTTCATTTGTTTTACTTTTTGGACCATTTGTCATTTTGCACAAACTGCAAATGAAATTACCTTGGCTGCAAATATATGACAAACGCCATTTGCCCCATTTTTTTCATGTAACTTCTTCTGCATTAGACACATTCTGAGGAAGATGATGTTTTGCCAGAAGAGGAGATGGAGGTGGAGGAGGATGACGATGCCGCGACAGCAATGGAGTTACCTGTCCTGGAAACAGAGTTGGGAAACCAGGATCTCAAACAAGCTATGGTCATCACACAGGAGGAATTTGCCGAGTTCGATAGAGGAAATGAAATTATTGAGGAGGAGCTGAATGATAAAAAGGTAGGAGAACATAGTTTACACTCTATATGTATGCCATAGAAATATTCTTCCCTGCACCAGTGCTACCAAATTATATTCAGAATTAGAATCAGAAATACTTTATTAATCCCCGAGGGGAAACTCTTTCCTGTGTAAAGTAACTAGAACTCCTCTGAGTTGTGAGCACATACTTCATTGTCTTTCTGTCTGTTCCTCAGTATCTCCTGCTGAACGCGGTGTGTTGCTCCTTGGTCAATAAGAGCACAGCTCCAGGCCAGAAGGACTGGGACTCAGAGAACAGTGTTTGGACCAGGATCACAAACCTGGCGAAGGACATTTCTGTCTGTGACCCACAGTTTCTTCTCAAGGTGTGTATGCATGTCTGTGTGGGGATACGTATCTGAAGGCATTTTTATTTATCGACTGGATTGTAGCTCCTTAACTGTTATTTTGATTATTTTATCACTAGAATTGATAGAAATATTTTAATATTTCAAAAGGGGAGATACAGCACAATACAACAATGTTGTACATGATCAAATAGATACCATTGACAAGAAAAAAAATATTTTCATGCTTCCATTTTTATTGGGTCTTCAAATTTGGAAAGAACAAATATAGCATAACTAAGGACAGAGTTGTCATGGGGTGCTCATAGATAGATATATTATTTTCCAGTTATTCCGTATTTAAACAGTTACGGTACTTGTTCAGCCTCTTGTGTCATGTAAGTGATCCACTTTGCCCAATATTTCACTCTTTGGGATGGCATATCTTGTTTGAAATTGCATATCAATGTCAATTATGGTTGAATTTACATAGTCCTAGAAAACAATCAAAGCGGCCAAACAGTACACAGTAAGCCTGTTAAGGCGTATAATCATTTTCATCAGTCATGTGATATGTGCGTGTTCTTTCTTTTGCCAATCAGGTGGCAGTTTACACTCGACAGGAGTTGAACATCCGAATCACAGCAAACTTCCTTTTGGCTCTGGCTGCCAATCAGCCCTCCACCAAGCCACATGTCCGCAGATACTTCTGTGCTGCTGTACAGCTGCCCTCAGATTGGCTGGAAGTCGTCAGAATCTATAGTACAGTGAGTGTTAGCGAGCATCAACTGTGTGGTGGGATCTGGACGTATCAGTGCTATTAGTTCTGTCCCGTCCTAACACTATGTTTGTCTGTTTGCAGTGCTTCAGCCACTCCCTGCCAATGTGCCTGAAGAAGGCAATGGCTGACAAGTTCAAGCAGTTCAGCGAGTATCAGCTGGCCAAATACAACACGCGCAAACACCGCTGTAAACACAACCGCAACGGGCGCAAAGCCAAGGTACAGAAGCATTCACCTTGGTCTCTGTTTTTCTCATTTAGTTAAATGTTAAATCTAAGGTGAAACCAAATAATACTAATATTACGCCCCTGTTATCAACAGAAAAGTGTTTCTTGCTGTTGTTTTCAATGTGGTCAAAAAATAAAAAAAAGGTTGACACCCACACACTATTAACCGCTTCGACTGAAGAGGATGCAGAGGACAGGGTTAGATGGAGGCACATGATTCGCTGTGGCGACCCCTGAAAGGGAACAGCCGAAAGGAAAAGAAGAAGAAGACTGAAAATGGATCTACACTTTGTGCAATTTTCTATTTTAGTACAATTGACTCATTTCCGTAAAGTAACACTCAGCGCATATGGTGCCTTAAATATCCACTCTTGATCACTCCATGGTTTGTTCTACGTTCGCTATCATTGATTTCCAGAAACCAACTGATGAGCAGCTGAAACACTGGGGGGACATGCTCAGATCAGATGCATCTATTCTCAAGAAGTTTGTAAGTCACTATACAGTACTTTTCTGTTGTGTCGCTAAAAGGTTTCTCCATTTTGAGTTACTTGTTTTGTTAAGTAATTTAGCTTGGCTTAGGTACTTTAAGTTCACATCTCTGCTGTGTGTGCAGATGTGGGTCCAGGGCAGAGTGTTAAACTAAAATTGCAATAGCAATATTCACGATGAACAACAAGACCCACCTTCTCGATGGTTTTAGAAGAAACATGGGTAACTCTGGCTTGTTGTGTGTGCGTGTGTGTGCGTGTGTGCCTGCGTGCGTGTGTGTGCACAGTTGCAGCTAGAGGGCAGCAAAGTGGTGGTGGATAAAAAGCAGAGCGAGTTCAGTATAAAGAAGATGATCAAGAGGCTTCACATTAAAGAGCCGGCTGAACATGTTATGGCTATCCTGGGAAGAAAGTAGGCCACACAAACGCACACATTCACATGCTACATGATTTTAGTATCACTGAATCAGCTGGTTGAATTCAGTTGGTGTTGTGTATTTTTCACCAGAGCAAGCCATATAAATAACATTCACCTGCTATCTTTCACTCTACTTCAGTTTACTCCCAAACTCCACATTTTCAATTTGATAACAGTTTACTTTAACCCCCAGACCGTCATTTATCATCTATAAGCAGTATATGAACCTATAATGACTCGTTTATAATGCAGATATAAGGACATTAAGTTTTTACTAAATGACAGTATCTTAAACAATCGTAACATCTCCTATAAATACATTTTATATAATTAGGACTGTCATATTTTATATTGTCATTCATTATTTGCTTAGATGCCAGCATCCACTTATTAATGTATCAGAGGAAGAGTTAAAGTTCTAGACAACTGTATCAATAAATACTTATAATATAAGACGTTATAAACTGCTTAAGCATTCTTAATGTAGGGGGGTAAAATAAAGTTTTACCAGAAATGAAAATGTATGTAGCATGCTCTATTTCTAGGAAGTGTAAAAATACTTTATCTTTTGTATCTACTGCAGAGAATATCTTGGAGCAGGTTTACATCACTCAAACGTGAATTTTAGGGAAATGAAAATGTGCATAATAGTCCAGCTTCCTGGAGAAGAAGTAGGATCTCATTATTACATGCTCCTTTTTGACCCACTTAAAGCTCCTTATTTAGAAGAAACTAAGCAGTGTTTACTGTCCTTCAGCATTTCATTCATTCATTGTTACAACAATATGAAGTTAGAAAAGCAGACAGAGGAGTGGAGAATAGGGAGACAGAAAGGGGTCTGGTCCGATTCAGTCTCAGGCCTGTCGTGTTGTTTTTTGAGAGGCAAGTTACTTTACCGCTGGGGCATTTCAAATTGTGCTTGTGTTGGTCCCAGGTATCCTGCTGACCTGAAGACGTTCACCCGCAGTGGAATGACGGGTGTGTGGGACCGGGAGAGAGCCGGGCAGCGAATGAAGCTCAAAGTGCCAGAGACGTGGGAACGGCTGCTCAGCCGGGAGGGCAACAAGGCCGCCACCTGGGAGAAGCTCATAGGTCTGCCTTCGCGCAGGCCAACATTTTGTAAACCGTTTCCAAAATGTGTCCAGGGAAATTTGAACACGTCATTTGTTTGAAAGAATAAAAGCCCCACCTTGTTATTAGAGTTACAACGTGCACGGGCCCGCTGGCCAGAACAGTGTAATTACTGTATCACTATTTCCAAGTGCATGACGATGGGAAAATGACAGTCAGTCAGCACAAAAATCTGTCATATTTTGTTTGTAAGTACTCTTTGACTTACAATTTCCAATGTGCTCTAAATCACTGGTGTGTGTGTGTGTGTGTGTGTGTGTGTGTGTATGTGTGGAGTCAAGGCAATTAATCCAATACCACAAACTTCACTTGAGTCCAAAGACGCATGTGTACATTTCAAAACACACTTACTGTATGCATATAACCACCTATAAATACTCAAACATAAACATGTCTATGATCCCACATATTGATGAATAATGTCTCTACTGTGCAGACAATAAGTCTCTTCCATTCATGGCTATGCTGAGGAACCTGAGGAACATGATCATCACGGGCATCAGTGAGGCTCATCACCAGAAGATCCTCAGCAGACTGGCCAATAAGGTGAGATCCAACAGAGTGAAGCATGTCCTACATCCTTATTTTAAAAATGACAATACAGTCAGTAAAAGGTACAAGAGGAAGTGTTGACGTGTTGTATTTTGAGCCTTTTTTCATTTTTAACCAGAAGAGTCAGATTTGTGTTTGTTGGTTGTTATGTTAGACTCTTATGCTGTAATTTATTAAGTCTGTAACCTTGTGTTTTTGGGGTGTTTACAGAAAGCAGTTATTCAAAGCCGACAGTTTCCCTTCAGATTCCTCGCTGCCTACAAAGTCATCCTGGAGCTTCACAATTTGGGTGAGATGCACATACACATACAAGCTCATTTGGAAGACGGGGTATCGCGTTACACTTATTCATTGTCTGGAAAAAGGCTGAGAGTCTTATCGGGACTTTTTTTGAAAAACAAAAATGTCAAATTTGACAACGGAAAAATGAAATAGATAAATACAACTATGCAAAAACAAACCCTGTATAGTATTGTTACAGCCTTATGTTTTCTGTTGCTGTGGTCTTTTTAAAGGATAAACCAGATTATATTTTATATTATTGTCCACAAATCTCATGTAAAGATTAGGGCTGCAGCGAATTAGATTATATTCATTATCAATTAATCTTCCGATTATTTTTCTCAATTAATGGTTTGGTCTATGAAACATCAGAAAACAGTGAGAAATGTCCACTTCGACTTCCTACAGCACAAGGTGATGTCTTCTTCAAATGTCTTGCTTTGTCTGACCACATTCCAAAACCCCCAAATATTCAGTTTGGTATCAAGTAAGACCAAGAAAAGCAGCTAATTCATTTGAAAAACCTGTTACCATCAAATATTTGGTTGTTTTTTTTGCTTGAAAAAAGTATTGCCTCTGTTTCCTGTGATTTACGTCTTCAGTAGGAACCAGTGGACTTGAACCTGAGTGCCGCAGTCAGGGTAGGCCAGTCAGAACACATAGTTGGTTTTGGTCATTTCATGGGAATCATTGACAATATGAAAAATGTAGAATGATGCCAACCCCGTTCTTTAAAATCAGCAGCGTTCCATATGATCGGCCAGCTTTCAGTATCAAACCGAAGCCCGATATTAACCAAAACATGTTGACAAACTAACACATCAGCCTAACCTTGCTTAATTAAGTGTACCCCATCTTCGCCTCTCTGTCCTCTAGCCTTAGCAGCACAGCAAGCACTCCCCCCTGTTACAGAGATCCTGAAAGGCATCCTGAAGAAGATTCCCAAGAGCAAGCGCTTCAAGCGCCTGGACTGGGAGACGACTCCGAGGAGCAGGATGAGGGTGACACTTGGAGTGCCGTTTATCTATCAACTATATCGAAGAAAGAAGGCCCAGCTCCTGAAGGCCAAGTAGGAGAATGTGCTTTTAGCCGTTTTCTCTGATAGTCTGCTAATTTATTATTGCATTTTAAATTCAAACGTTTTAGTTGTTTTTGTCGTCTGTGGCTGATGCAACTCCATACCAATGAAGTATATTCCAGGTTAATGAGAGCTCTTTGGG
This sequence comes from Coreoperca whiteheadi, assembly GCA_011952105.1. Taxonomy (NCBI): domain Eukaryota; kingdom Metazoa; phylum Chordata; class Actinopteri; order Centrarchiformes; family Sinipercidae; genus Coreoperca; species Coreoperca whiteheadi. The sequence continues at coordinate 22,132,180 of CM022487.1, read as the reverse complement.
GCACCGAACGCTGTCTGATATAATAAACAGAAAAATTGGCTAGCTAGCTTGAGCAGTGACGGCCAACGTGGCTGAGCAGGCAGAGCAAAGAGCAGCACCGACAGGAACCGAAACTTCAGCAGAAAATGAGTAGTGAGAGATGTCACTGAACTGCAGATACAGCCTGACAGGTGAGCTTAGGGAAGTGCAAAAACATCACAGCAATACTGCTTCACACCGCAGATGCAGCCAAGAAGAACCTTTTGGGGGAACAACCTATTTCTAAAAAAAACAAACGTGCAGCGGTGTTTCACCATCTGCATGGATTAAAATACTCCGTTACACAATGTAACTGTTTCTGTGTGTGTGCGTGCGTGTGTCCAGGCAGACCCAGTACACTGTTGCTCTGTTGGACCGTTACCGCAAAGCTCTGGAGACGGCGCTTCAGATCTCCTGTCGTTACAATGTGCCCCCGCTCCCTGGACGGACCCTCATCGTGGTCTCCACCAACTTCGGGCAAGATCAGGCCTGGAGTCTGAAACAGGACTTCTGCCTCCCACCGGACCCCGAGCAAAAAAGCAATGAGGAGGAGGAGGAGGAGGAGGAGGAGGAGGAGTCCGGGAGGGAAAAAAAGCAGGAGGATAACGACCTCACACCTTCCGTACGGGCCTGTTTTCTTCTGATTAGCAATAACACAAAGGAAGGCTGACACATGAGCTATTTGACTCAGTTTAAAAAGAAATCAGACACCGCAAACCTAATTACTGTTGTTTCAACTGTATTCTTTTTTTTTACTGATCTCTCCCCATTTTCACATTCTCTCAGATGATGGAGGTGGCCGTTTTGCTCTCTCTGATGATTGGCTGCAGTGCCGAGGACAGTCGGCTCTGCCTGTCTGATTGGGGTCACTGTGAAGAAGTCAAGCTGAAGTCTGATGTTCTTTTGGATAATGTCAGGAGCGTGATGAAGCAAATAAAGGTGGGGCCTTTTTTCCCCCTTTGGCATTCTTCTCGTGTTTCATGTAACGCAAACATTTTTCCATCCTCTTTTTAAAATCTCATTCCAGCTTTCCTTTTAGCTTTCACATAGTGAATAAACAGAAGTGACAGGCTTTAACAGGAACTTAGAAAAGCCTCAAACTTAAAAAAAAAAAAAGTAAACTATGGATGGACGCAACTGAATTGTATTTCTGCATTGGTAGAACAACTAATGAGCTCGTGTTTTGAAGGCTGCCTCTGTTCATTGCATTTTTGCCTTTATTAATGAATACTGCTCTTTCACAGGCATGTTCAGAGAGGTCACGTGATGATAAGGACGGCAATTACCTCGCCACAGTGCTCACCAAGAAAAACAAGGTTAGATTATTTGTAGTTTATTTTGATGTGTTTGGCTGATAATTCTCTGTTTTTATGATGAAAACAGAATGAGAGTTTGTTTTTTAAAAGCTCCTATGTTGAAACTACCTAAAGGAGCCCAACAAATATCTTTTAAGCTGTTTTTTTCATTTAGCCTAGAATTCTAAGTGGTGTATAGATATGAAGCGCCTAATTGAACTGGCTTGCAGCTCAGTCATGCATATTTATCAGACCACCAAGTCTGCAAAAGAGGAAGCTATTAGGAAAATAAATAGCAGCTGAAGTTTCGAAGGTTTACACGTGTCCCTGTCGCCACCCACAGGCAAAAGGAAGTAATAGCTGCTGCAATTTGATTACTAAGCCACCTTCAGGCAATAAGTGTTAAAAGTTATTTTTATTTTTAGCTGTGGGCTTTCTGTGTAACATTTAACAGTCGTACCACCTGTACCAATAAACAAGATATATTTCAGTTATTTGAATAATACTTCAAACTTCAAATATTAGCACCACAGACTTGAACTGTGTTAACTTAATCCCTCCCGCCGCTGTTATTTCTCCGTACAAACAGCAGCTATAAAAAAAGAAAATTGAGTTCAAATATTCTTTACCTGCAAAGGGGCACAAGTTTCAGAATTGCAGCAGCTATTACAGTACTTTCCTTAGATGTAGATGGCGCACATCTGCACATTAACTCCTGCAGTTCTAAAATGCTGCAGCAAGGTGGCCTAGTTCGGACTGGAACTGCGCCTCCAAACAACTGATCTGGAACTGCTGGCACTGTGGATCTAAATTTAATGATATTTGCTGAGCCAATACTTGAGTTTCAGGTACGCTGCGCGTCTTTGTTGATTTGAAATTCAAAAAAGGGTCAGAACCGATCCTTTAGATGACAGTACAAGATACTTCCTTGTGATCCTTCACCTCATGCTTTTGTATTTCTTAGGTGGACAACATCATTGTGCTGTCTGACACCTGGATCTGCAATGAAGTCGAGTGGACCGTCAACAACTACAGGAAGGAAATAAACAACAAAGCCCTCATGGTGCAAATCTTCTTTTCAGAGGGGTAATGTTCCAATTTGCTGCTGTACTTGCTATTATTATTAATATTGTAACTCATAGACAGTATTGGGAAGCTAAAGTTGGACTTTAAAATGTACCACGTCCTGTCTGGTTTCTAACATTCTTTTACAGGAACTTTTTAATAGTTGTTTGTTTACTTGCACAAATGTACAGTAAAGTAGACATATTTAGAGGCCAAAACTCACATTTACTGACATTTAGCCGTCGGCTTGTTTCGGTTTCGGACTTTTCCTGAATGCATTTTATTGATGTTCTGACAACTTGCAGAGACGACCAGTACATCTCTGACAGGAACTGTGTGAAGCTGACCGGCTTCAGTGAACAAATGCTGAGGTAAAGTGTCAATTTCATCCAAAAACAGATTTATATGATCTATATAAATGTAAGAATTTTAAACTCTGTATAGCAAACTCTTGGCTTTCTGATAATGGTATATTGATAAAGGTAGGAACTTATGCATTTATTGTTTCAAGGAGTTTATCATTTTAGAAAATATGCTTATGTGCTTTCTTGCCAAAAGTTAAATGAGAAGATCAATATCACTTTTATATCTGTCGGTTAAATACGAAGCTGGAGCCAGCAGCCAGGTAGCAGGGGGAAACAGCTATCCTGGCTCTGTCCAAATGTAACAAAATCCACCTACAAGCACCTCTGAAGCTCATCGACTAATAAGTCATATCTTGTTTGTTTAATTTGTATAAAAAATGGAAATGTAAAAATGACAGTTCTAGATTTTATGGGGAGTTATGTGCCGGACTATTTCTTGGCCAGGACCCGTGACCTCCAGTTCAACAAACAAGATGCAACCTGTTAATTATTGAGCATTGGAGGTGTTTGAAGGGGAACTAGTCAGACTAGCTGTTTTCTCCTGTTTCCAGTCTTTGTGCTAAGCTAAGCTAACCGGCTGCTGGCTGTAGCTTCTTATTTATCCTAAAAACATTAAATGGGTATCGATCTTCTCATCTAACTCTTGGTAAGAACCTGAATACTTGTATTTTCCATCATGTTTAACTATTTCTTTAATTATATGACCAGGTTTGTGGCAGAACGAGGCTCATCCAGGCTGCTGGACCATGTGGATCATTTAGACAAACTGCACAACATCCCACCGCCAGAGGGAGCTAAAGGCCCTCAGACCACAAACCATGTCGTCCCAATACCAGCCAGCCCCAAGTTAAGGTCATTTTTATTTCGTGGCAAAGAAGCTACTCTGAGCGGTTGTCTAACTTGATGTTTAACGTCAAAGGCCTACTGTCCAAGGCATTTTTCCCCCTGCCTTTTCCTCATTATCACCAGTTCCTTCCACTGTTCTCAGGTGGCGAGGTGTACGTGTGTTTATCTCCTCCACCTTCAGAGACATGCACGCCGAGCGCGACATCTTGGTGTGGAGCGTGTTCCCGGAGCTCCGGCGTCGTGCTGCGTCTCACTGCCTCCACCTGCAGGAGGTGGAGCTGCGTTGGGGTGTGACAGAGGAGGAGTCGGGCCGGGCCACCGAGCTGTGCCTGTCGGAGGTGTGCCGCAGCCAGATGATGGTAGGAATCCTTGGGGAGAGGTACGGCCTGGTGCCTCCCAAACCTGTCCTCCCGGACCTGCCGCAGTACAGCTGGGTAAGACTTGATGTTATGAAGTCAAATTAAAGGATGAATAAGTAGAGATATGTACAAAATGTGCACAGTTCTACTTGAATATATAAATGAAGTACTGAGGCTTTATTCTGTGCAAGTACCTGTTTTATTGTGATTTGGATTAAAATCGACTCACCTTAATTCTCCAGGCAAGTGCAGAACAAACAGAATTATTCAAAGAGAACTCCTCATTCTGCACTATTTTCCTATGAGGGTTCATTTTTACAGTGATGACCAAGGGACAGTTCACCCCCCAAATCAGAAATACATATTTTCCCTGTTACCTTTGGTGCTATTTATCCATCTAGATTGTTTTGGTGTGAGTTGCTGAGTTTTGGAGACATCGGCTGTAGAGATGTCTGCCTTTTTTGAATATAATGGGCCTATATGGCACTCGGCTAGTAGGAAGAAAATGGTTCCCACATGAAACTGCTCACAACAAATCTATGGATTATCTTTGAGTAACCGGCTCATGATTTCTGAAAAGAGACTGACACACATTGATTAAATTTTCTTGAATGTACTGTAAGTCTCCTAATGCATTCTCTGCCTTGTTAGCCTTTGTTGCTGAAATGTGTTGCCACCTGTTGCATCACAGATCCGATAAAATCAGACTACCTGTAATACTTTTAAAGTGAAAGAGATTGGTTATTAAATGTGAAAATATTGAAAAAAAAGCCTAATTTTCCTTTCCTTTTCTTTGTGAGCAGCTGGCGTCGGCCCCTGCAGGTCTGTCCATCACAGAGATGGAGATCCGTCAGTTTCAGGCTCTTTACCCCGACACAGCACCCCAGCGAATGTTCTGCTACTTCAGAGATCCAGAGATCACCAAGTATGCAATCCCTGCTCACATTCACACGTGACAATTTGTCTAAACTTTTCTTTTTATACTCTTTTAAGTGTGAATAAATGACTCATTTAAATTAATTACTAACTCCTTCCAATTCATTTTAAAAACGGTCATAGGTTGTATATGTTTTTGTGATTAGGGTTAATTCAATGCTGTAATACTACACAGTTTGCTCGAAAACCATTTTATGTCTTCATTTCATTTACCTCCGTTGTTTCTCAGATCAGTTCCGGTGGCTTGGAGATCTGACTTTGTTCCTGAATCAAAGGAGGCCGAGTCTAAAATGGCCTCTCTGAAGCGAAAGATCCGGGCCAGTGAAGTCAAGGTCACTGAAAAGTGAGTCACCTTGGTCCAATCCCTACTGCACTGAAATTGTGGAACTAAAGCAATAGTTCACTATTACTTTTATTTGAAAAGTTGTATTTTTTTAGACCTCGTCTGTGGTTTTTCAGTATTGACTGGTAAAGTACAATATTCTTAAAAAAACTAGGATATAGCATTCTCAAATGAAACCACCAAAATATGATTTTCAGTGCCATAGTTGAGCCTACTTGTCTATCGTAGTTACCTGTGTGAGTGGGGAGGCGTCGTGGAGGGGAAACCATACCTGAAAAACCTGGAGGACTTTGGGAAGGCCGTGCTGGAAGACCTGTGGATGGCCGTAGTAAAGCAGTTTGTGGAAGTTAGTTACTCCCGACGATTCAATCGATTTCATTTCCAAACTCCTCATTAACCAAACACAGCTATGTGAAACCAGTGGTGGCAGAAGTATTCAAATCAGTTACTTAAGCAAAAGTAGCAGTACCACATGACAAAAATTCTCCATTACAAACTAAAGTCCTGCTTTCAAAATGTTACTAACGTAAAAGTATTAGCAACAAAATGTACTTCTGTCTAAATATTTAAACAAAGTTTTGTTAATGTAAAATATTAACTTGAAAAGTAACTAGCAACTACTGTATAACTCTGTTAAATTAAAGTAGTGGAGTAGAAATATACCCAAGATAGAAATACTCTTTCCACCACTGTGTGAAGCCACTGAAATTACAAAAGTCCTAGTTTACATACAACCTCTACCCTTGGGATATTTTCTTTTGTCAGCAACTCGCCATCATAGCTAAAATACAGTAGTTTACAAATAAACACCTCATTATTGTTGTATGTCGGTGGATAAGGACGCTACACAAACTGTGTGTTAAGATCCGTGTATTGCTCTGTTCCAGAACTGACATTCACACAGTAGAACAACACTGCTGACTTCCTGTTACATTTTAACATACCCATTTTCCCCACAAGGAGCAGTACAACAGGATACCCTGTAACAATTATTCCGCATCTGGCAGGAGGACGTCGAGGCCGAGGCTGTGTCCGATGTGACTGAGCAGGAGGTGCACCAGGGGGCGCTGCAGAGGCAATTCTTCGGCAGGGCGAAGCTGCTGTTCGGGGCTGTCGAGATCGTGGAGCAGCTCCAGACCAAAGGAGGGATGATGGTGGTGGAGGGAGGACCTGGAGATGGCAAAACGGTCTTCATGGTAAATTTCCTAAAGGAATTCTATTCTATTCTTCTGTCAGGAATTCTAAGCTGGCGATGGATATGTACACAGTCGGCTCCGTATAGGAGTTTGGATCAAATAAAGGAAACACCGCATGAAGGCTTGCATGTTCTTCAAAAGCTCCAAATGTAGGAGAAACACCGACACGTGCCCGATTATCATTACGCCGGTTACAAGTTGTTGTGTTTTCATTCAACTCTTATATTCGCTGTCAGATGTGATGATGTCTATTTGAACATGGTGGAGTTTGATTTGACATGCAATGATACGTTCTGCATGGTTTCATATAGGCCCGCAACTAACGAATACTTTCATTACTGATTAATCTGCCGATTATTTTCTGAATTCATTGATTCATAGTTTATTGTATGAAATGTCATGAAATTGTAAAAAAAAGAATTGCCCCTTACAATTTTGAACCCAAGATGATCTTGAAATGTCTTATTTTGTCCTACCAAGAGTCCAAAAGCCAAAGTTTGAATTTGCACTGATATAAAGCCAAGAAAAGTGGCAAATCCTCACATTGGAGAAGCTGGAACCGGAGAATTGTTTGGCATTTTGGCTTGAAAAAGCCAATTAGTATTTGAAGAATTAATACATTATCAAAATAGCCCCAAACCACGTCCTCCAAAATCACCATACAGTTGAATCAACATCTCTCTAAAACAGTTTCTACAAAAACTGAACATTACCACCATAAACCTCCCTATAAATGTAGGATTGATTACAGGACTGTTGTATTAGACTTTACTAGTTTTAACTAGTTGTACTTAAGAAACTGGCAACTGAGTGTACGTTCTCTACGCATGGGTAACATTGCTACCCATATGCATCTCTCTCCACGCAGGCTGCTCTAGCAGACACCCTCAGGACTGGAGTTAAGTCCAGGACAAACCTGGTCTGTGATGTCATCTCCTACTCCACAGCTGCCAGCCAATCAGCGCGCTCTGTGGAAAACCTGCTTCGATGCCTCGTTCAGTGGTTGAGGAAGATGAAAGATACAGAGGAGGAATCACCTCTTCCCCATTCTTACAAGTAGGTGGATTCTGATTGTAGATTTACAGGTACGTCTTATTGGATACGCACTGACAGCGCTTGCCTTTCCTTTAATTATTTTTGATCACAGAGATTTGCTGTCAGAATTTCACTCCAATTTGAGTGACGTGAAGAAGAAAAAACCTCTGGTGCTGCTAGTTGATGGGGTGGATCTTGTCCAAGACGGCCGAGGTCAGCTCAGCTCTGATTGGATACCACAGCAGCTTCCACAGGTCAGTTACACTCGTTAGATAACTGAGGGAAAACGCACACCTGTTCTAGTGAGGTCCTGGCCCGCAGGCATAACAAAACAGATATCTCAGATGTATTTCTTTCAACTCCGAAAGATCAACATTACTTCAAACTGCTAAAACGTTGATCTTGAAGTTCGTGTTAGCAATGTCCCAAGCAGCTCCAAGCATCTCCATTTATACACACTGCTTGCTTTGTCTATGGTTGAATTTCTAGACATTTGTCTGCTACAGTAAAACTCAGATTCTCTCTTTCTTGTCAGGGTGTTTGTTTGGTGCTGAGCATCACATCCCAAGCAGCACTGTTACAAACCCTGGCCAAGAAAAGAAGCACTGTCCTGTTTGCCCTGGGACAGCTTACCATGCCGGACCGGAAGGAGATAGTTCAGAAGGGCCTGGACACCTTCGGGAAGAAACTCAGTGACTCTGCATTCAACAACCAGGTTCTTCTTATACGTTTTGCCCTGTAGACGTCACAGTGTTCACATTTGTTTGTGAACTCTGGCAGTCTCCAAAATCTGCTTCTGTGCATGCTGCTGCCATTGATACTTAACAGTTTGTCCTATACTCTATATGCTTTAGATTTGAAAGTCTGCTTTTTATTTTTTCCTAAAACTATGATTTGTCTGCTTGTCCAGCTCCACACGCTGGTCATGAAGAAGGGAGCAGTGAGTCCTCTCTACCTGCACCTGGCCTGTGAAGACCTGAGGAACTTTGCCTCCTTTGATAAGGTTTAATATCACTTCCACAATGGTCTTACTGGTTGTTTCTCCAGTGTTGGCTGTGTGTGTGTGTGTGTGTGTGTGTGTGTGTGTGCGTGCTTATACGAAACCTTCTTGCAATACGTAACACCAGTAAAGAAGCTGATAACATAGAAAATGTTAAATGACAATATTAAAACAAGATTTGATATCGCCATGCAAGCAGCGCTTTGAGACTGCACTTAAGCTAAATGTTCATATCAACATGTTAACATGCTATAATGATAGTATAGTTGTTTAGCAGGTATACTGTGTTACCATTTGCTAATTTCAACTACACAAAGTACAGCTGAGGCTGATTGGAATTCTGTTTTGCAGGTATTTGATCATAAACCAAAGTATTAAACAAAATTACATTTTGACCTGATTATGGCGCTAAATGAAAGGTGAGGGCCAGGGGACCAGGAGTGTGTGTACCAAATTTTACAGCAATGCATCCGAGACTTCCCAAGATATTTCAATAAAAACTGAAATGTCAGCCTCATGCAGGACAAGTGAACATTGACCTGCTAGTGGTGCAAGAAGAAAAGTCATAGGATCACCACAGTCCTCAGAATTAACCCTAAAGGGACCTTTTAATTTCTGTAGCAAATTTAATGGCAATCTTTCTAATAGCTGTTGAGATATTTCAGTCTGGACCAGCTGACACACTCGCAGCCTGATGTTGCCTCTAGCATGGCTGAAAAGGATATGTACAGCACATGGCAGCTGCTGACGTAATGATTGATAAAAAGGAAGATGACGGTTTATTTTTGGACGTTCAGCATATTGTTGCAATGTACTCCTATGTCTTTGTGTGTTAGTTGAAGGAGAACCTCCAGGGCTTGCCTCAGTCTCTGAGCCAGCTGGTGCACCACAGCCTGGACAGACTCTGCTCGCAGTACAGAGGCATGCTGGGACTCCGCTGGGCCCTGGCAGCACTCACTGTCAGCACCACTGGTAAGATGAGTCAGGTCACGTTTTTACGCAATTTTTAGCATTATTGTTACGCTTTTTATGGAGCGCTACATTGAGTTAATTGGTAGGAACACAGTGAATACAGTGAGTGCTGGAATATTCAAAGGGATGTTAAAACCAATGTAGTCATTTGCTTAACTGTCTTTGGTTGCCTCAACGTTTTCTCCTCTTGATCGACAGGCCTGAGGGAGAGAGACTTGTACTCTGTACTAAACACATGCAATGGCCTATCCTCACGCGACGGACAGGTCACATGGCAGCATGTGCTACATATGTCCAGGAAGCCCAAAGGACGCATTCCCATGGCAACTTTCACCCGGGTAGTGCAGAGTTTACAAAGGTATGAATCCCATATGAGTTCAAAGTGGTGACTTTGGTTGCTTGTCAAAATTAATCTCTAACAAGCTGATAAAATGACAAAATCTCAAAGCAAAGGTCTGTTCTTATCTTTACTCTACTGCCCTATAATTTGCAGTAATGTTAGCTGGTTTTACTTTAGGATTTCAATTTTTAGTTTTCCAATACATATTGCTCTTTTCACAAAAATTTAATACACTTTTTATATTAATATTTGATCACCATTTAGACAACCAAAAGGGTTTGGCGTTGATTTGTGTGCTTTTATATTTTCTCCATGATAGAGGGAACACACATTTTGGAGAAAACATTCTGTTTAGATACAGTGTACTGTGCTGGGTAAAATTATGGACAACAATCCTAAAGGAGGAAGAGATATTAAAACCCATTTGGATCCTTTCCTGCAGTCTGATTGGTCCGTCTCATTGCCACGACACTGACGACCTGCTGGCTCTAACCAATCCGGAGGTGAGGAAGGCCTTTGAGGACTTTCTCCTGCCAACAGAAAGTGACAGAACCAGAGCTCACCTCGTACTGGCAGGTAAAGTACACACAGTCAGTTTTAATACAGTATATGTATATGTATATTTTTAATTAGTCATGTATCACTATACTGTCTCTTTTTACAGCTCATCTGTGGGCACAAGCCGACCCGCAGGGTGCAGATAACTTCCTTCACTGTGAGGCCAGCTCTGTCATGCACCTGCCTTCCAACCTGGTTAGTCATCTTCCATCACCACCACCCATAACATAAAAGCTATACAACATGTACAAACTAAATGAGTCTCCTACAGTAAACAAGCACTATGTATATATTCACTAATAAACTAAGCTTGCAATTGAGAAGCAAGCATAAATCCTGTCACATGTTACTTGCTTTATTCAGTCAAAAGTTTCAGTCAGTAGACCTTCATCAGGTATGACTCATAGACTGTATATAAAAGGTATGACTCACATGAAGTTTCATCTTTCCTACCTAGGCTTACTTTCAGCTACCATCTCAGTTTATAGAATTTTTGGCCCTACACGCCTCTCATTACAACTTTATGGGGTGCAGAAAAAAAAGCTGGAAGTTTTTTAAACCAAGCACTATGAAATGAAATCAAAACAGTGTGTTTGTCAAGCTCCTGATTGTGTTTGAATAGTACTTACGGCCAGACGAAACGCTCAGTCCCCGACAATTAGCTTGCACAGAGAAATTTTCTACATCCTGGTCAAAAACATCCTCCAGAGAGCCAGAGTTACTCGTGATATTTACTGTGGATTTGAACTCCTGGCTGCCTTTTTGTTTGGCTTTGGTCAGATTCAAAGTGGCCAACTGGAGGCGCTTCATTCCCTGCTCTCCAGCTACTACTTCCTGTATGCTAATGTGCGCCACGGCCTCCTGCCCCACCTCCTGGAGACCTACAGCTCGTATGGTGAGTGCGCATGATGATTCTGTATGATTAATGTGAATGTGATCACTCCGCAAACATTCCCTTGATAAATGACAGCTAAACACAAAATCCTAACGTTTGTATCCTGTGAAATTTTGCCTTTCCCGTAGATGACAAGCAAAAGTCTGCACCCTCATGTAAGTGCTTAAAAATACACAACTCACAAAGTGTGTTTTTATTCCTTCTTCATACAAGTTTCTCTTTGTGCTCTCAGGTGGCTTCCAGGGTCGTCTAGAAGACTGCCGGAGTTTCCTGCGGCGTCACGCTCCCCTGCTCTCCTCCTGGCCGGCGCTTTGCCTTCAGCAAGCCCTCAACGAAGCTCCTGAGACCTCTGCTCACACCTGGGCACAAGGCCTGGTGGGGAAAGGAGGGGTCCGGGTAGTTGAGTGGCTAAACAATGACCGTCAGACTCTTCGGGAGACCAGGTAAGCAAGCTGGTTAGAAGTGTTGAATCCACTCTTTGCCATAAGAATGAATTTGGAGAACTTTAAGCCATCAGCTTCTTTTTGTTTTCATTCAGATGTAATGTATCTTCAGCTTGTATCATTTATTTAGTCTTTTTAGCCAGGTATTTTTAGGGTTTAATTCAATTTGGACATATAGGAATGTGTTGATGGTCTTGCGTGTTTCATCGCAGTGAGCTGGTGTCGACCTTCTCCTCTGAACCGACCTGTTTGGTTGTGAGCTTGGATGGAGAGCTGATGGTGGTTGGTACTGGAAAGGGAATGCTGCATTTCATCAACACACAGACCGGACAGGTATGAACAAATTGTCCAGCAGAAATGTTTTGGTTTTTTTTTTGCCTCCCTTCAATGTGTTCTTCATCATGTCACACATTTTGTGGCCTTATTAATAGATAGATTTGCATTCGTGGTTTCTATTCAGCAAATGGGTAGCAATCCTGACCAATTTTATGCTACACACGTTTACTCATTTCTTTTAATTTTCAGTTAACATTCAGTAGGTGTACATGCACACAAGAAATCAGATTGCACAGCACGTTTACATGCACCGTTGTAACCTGGTCACTGTAAAATCCATCCCATCTATGTGTAAATGCAGTTTTATACAAATGTAGAAACTCGGTTCTGTCTGTCTCCAGGAGAAATCTAGCTGGGGAAATTGGGTTTCTCTAATCCCCCCTCCCCCCACCCCACCCCGACTACGAAACCAGGTGTCATGTACACATGATGTTTTAACCAATCTGATTCCTGCAGAAACTGATTGAAGTGCATGTAAACACAGTAAATGTAAATACATCATGTTGTGTCTTTTGAGAAAAATGACTGTTCAGTTGTCACACAGGCTGTGCTACAAACATGTCTATCAACTCTCTCCTGGCTGTGAACAGGAAGTGAAATCGCTGGTGAGCAGCTGTGACGGCATCTCAAGCTGTGTCTTTCTTAAGGATGGACGTCTTGCTTCCACCTCCTTCGATGGACGAATAGAGATCTGGGACATCGACACTGGCTGCAGGTGGGAGGAGGGTTGCGAGGAAAATGTACAGAATACTTCAGACTACGAATCCCCTGATCCCGTTGGATTCTGTTTTTGGGTTTTGGTTCCTAATGATGTTTGAGTTAACTGACTCTGTCGTTTCTCCTTGCAGGACTGCTCTTATTGATGCCCACACTAATGTGATAACAGCAAGTGCTATCACTGCAGACAGGAAGCACCTTGCAACTGTGTCTCTGGACTTCATGCTGAAAGTTAGTCGAACAAATCACACTAAACTTTAGTTTGCAAAGTCAGTTTCTTATTTTGTGGTGTTTGTGTTTCTTTATTCTGCCTTTTCTTTGTCCATTTATTCTGTGAGAGTTTACATTTTAAATAGCTGTTATTTTGTATTTTATGTTTCCCAGGAAGTCTAGAAACCACTTTGTTGCAGCTAATGAAGATCTAAATATCTATGATAGAATTTACAGTTATCAAATTATGCTGTCAACTATTCCTAAAATGTAATTTTAACAGTCAACGTGATCCATCCTTAATTATGCTGTCTGAATGTTTTTCTGCTTTTCAGGTGTGGTCCTCTACTAAAGGGCACGAGGTAGCGGCCCTGCCCAGCTCCAGCCCTTTGAACTGTGTGACCTTTGACCCCGAGGATCACTTGCTGGCTGCTGGCTGCTGGAATGGGAACGTGATTGTGTGGAACTGGCTCCAGAATAAAACTCTAACAGTGAGTTATCATGGAGGTGGAGCCAAAGAAATGGTTGTATAGGGAGCTAAAGTCATCTTAATGCGCACTCAAATTAAAAGTCATAATTTGGAAACTAACCAAAGATAATAAAAATAAGATTATAGGATTGACATTTTTTAAGAGGGACCTCCAGCAGTTTTACACTTCCAAGTCTGTTTACAGGTCTTTGGGAGTACAACTGCAAATGGCTGTGGCTGTCAAATTTGATAATTGCCTCATGTGATGTCACTTGAGTCATTTTTGGTTGGGGCTGTAGACTACGAGATAAAAAATGAAGCTAATCTGGGCGTGTGGAGGGGAAGTGAGCGTACCCGACCTCTGTAGCACGCTCCTCACCTCTGCTCGAGGCTATATTAGCCGCTACTAGCATTATACACCCGAATCTCCAAAACGACATGTCGGTGGTCTAGTTGCATTATGGCTAATTTAGGCGCCAGGTCTTGACAAGGAACAAGAATGTGTGGAATAAAAGAAGACGATGTCTCTGGGTCTGCTGCATCAATTTTGAGCTTTTTTCTATTTTTAACTGTCCATTGTCTGTCCGACATTGTTAGCGGAGTGCAATGCTAAATCAGTCGAGTGCTCTGTTTTTTAAAATTGGCTCACACGTATTTCTTCAACCAGAAGTAGCCTATACTAAAAAGTGCGCAGTAGAGTCACACAGAAAAAATGGGAGTGAGAGAGGAAGGGTATTAAATGTGATTAAGGTCCCAGTCCAGCTTAAACTAAGATGTTATGGGTACATAATCGCCATTGTTGTGGTTTGGTTTGTTTTTTTATTTCTCTTCTGTCTGTTCGCCTCAGTCCCTGTCCGGTCACCAGTGCTCAGTGCGCAGTCTCTCCTTCTCCCCCGCCTCCTCCATGCTCTGCTCTGGCTCTGTGTCTGGAGAGGTCAGGGTGTGGTCAGTGCCCACCTCCACCTGTGTGGGATGCTTCCAGGCTCACTTCGGAGCCACCGAGGCCCTCACCTTCCTGGATGAAGGGAGCATGCTGCTGAGCGCCGGCTCTGATCACACGGTGAGGCTGCAGATACTGAACCTGGATCAGAGAAATTAAACTTAACTCCAAAGTGGCTGGATTATAATAATATAATTACTCCACTTAATTACTATTTAACCAAAAACATTCAAACAAAATTACAATTTGTTGCTTGTCAAACAAAAACACATTAAAACGCATTCAGAAAAAAAGACTGTTTTGTCAGTACATAAGTTGTAAATATAATTTACAAAAACATTGGCAACATTAGGAGATTAATTTGCTTTTTTTTTAAAACTAGAATGCTAACTTTTTTTCTAAATTTGCTTTGGGATAATAAACAGTGCTTTTTGGAGGCAGAGCACCCAACCGAACATCAGTACTGGACACGTGCACCTGGACCTGAGTCCTCTTAAGAGCACATTTTCACTTATTTTGAGATGAATAGCCTCCTTTTTTCTCAGTGTCTTCTTGTCCTTCTCTAAAACAGCTCCACCTCTGGTCGGGGGGACTTGGACGTTCGGTCACTGCATTGAAAAGTGATGAAGTAAGCTCTTTGTTTATCTTGTGTATAAGTGTTAACTTTGTGTTACCTTGCTCATCTTCAGCCATTTCAGCTATCTTTCATGTCATGGCCTGTGTGTAAATGAAGAGTTAGGGCAGGACTGATAAATATAGCCCACAATTTATTCTCCGTATCAACACAATTTTCTCTCTAAATCGTTCATGCTCTTTTAGTGCGTGGTGGAGCCTGCTTCGAAGAAACAGAAGTCTGTAACCTCTGCGTCTGCTGCTCTGTGTGTGGCTGTTAATGGAGACCGTGCTGCTGTGGGCTACCATGGTGACGGCATCAAACTCTTCAGTCTCGACTCAGGTGTGTTTATGTGCTAGGAATGTTAAAAAAACAAACAAACAAAAAAACCCCCATCACATTTACTAGGTTAAATCACTGTAGGACGCCAGTCTACTAAATGTATGTTTACTTCTGTGTACGTACATAGAGAGAAACGTACTCCTACCTGGCCAATAAACCTGATTCTGATTTCGATTCTGATCTGACAGAACAAATACAGATATGCAGCTGACGCCTAAAAGAAAAATGAGAAGGAATGACTTCCTTTGAGTATATAGCTACAGTCACATAATTATTCCGTAACATAAACATTTCAAAACCTAACAGAGTGAAAAAGTGCAGCCTTGATTTGAGCTAGACTGACATGTTTTTGAAGTTTTGTAGAGTTTTGTATTACTTTGTATTTCTTACTCTTATATTGTGTCTGTATTTTCTGTCTGGCTTGCGTATTTTATTGTGAAAAACTTTAAGACATCTGCTCTGCTCTGTGCTTTATTAAGAAACTTTACTTACTTACTTCCTTTTTTTTCCCAAAGAGGAAATAATGGTTTGTCAAAATTGGGTTTTACAAGGTTTTTACAAAACAAAACAAGGATTTTGAACAAAAGATGGGTAGCTAATAGATGGCTAATATATTAATAAAATCAATCAATTAATAAATAAAAAGCCAACCATGAGTGATGCACTGAAAAACAAGACTAGTAACACAGGCAATATATCAGTGGTATAAATCTAAAAGCCTAAAATATTGATGAAGATGATATCGGAAAAACAAACAAATGTAACTGTTTTGATCGTAGGTGAGAAGATGTGGGCCTCCAGGAACCTTGATGTGTCCGTACTGTGCCTGCTGTGGGTCATTGTGGACGCAGAGCAGACCGAACCCGAGCTGCTGGTGTCTGGAGGAAGTGACAAACGTCTAAGGGTCTGGAAGAGAGAAGAAGGAGAGGAGGGAATGCTGGGAGGCCTGGAAATGTTGGGAGTGTTTGGTGTGCAACCAGGCACCATCCAGGCATTAGCACAAAACTCCACGTACCTGGCTACAGCTTCAGGTAAGTGTTGCTGATGGTAAAGTAAAAACAAGACCTGGTGTCTTACAGAAATGTCCACACACTTTAGAGACCTAAATGTCACAATGGTTTCCAAGGCAACACAATATATTTCTCAGGTAATAGGTGCTTCTGCCAGTCTCCTCTTCTTAAAACGTCACACTTTCTGCTATTAACAGTTTTATTGTTTTCCCTTTGAATTAGATGACTTCACCATTGTTCTGTGGGTGTTGAGCGATCTGGCCCTCGAGCCCGACGTTAAGCCTCATGCATTTCTGAGGGGCCACGGCGGAGGAGTCACCTGTCTGGCTTTCAGCCCTGACGGTGGACAGCTGCTGTCCGGTGGAAAAGATCAGGTACATGTGTTTGTGTTGTCGTGGCGAAATCAGAATTTAGTTTTTTCATACAAACACCGACTGTATTTATAAAAAACATTCGCTGCACGTGGACTTTTGGTTATGCTGGCTGTAGGGTTGGACAATGTGACACAATATATGATATCACTGAGTGTGTTAGGCCAATCCTGGCAATGTTGCAAATCAATTAGTAGCACTGCTTTATGGCGATATTGGATTTTCATGATTTTTGCAGCAATGTAATATAGTTCCTTGGCTGGATTAGCCAACAACCGTCGTTCCTGTCAGGAAATGTTGTTCATGAACTGTATCTTAATTAATTTTCCCTCAAATTTACTGTGTCACAATAAACCTTCAGTTGCCAGTTTATTAGGTCCACCTGGCTAAAACTAATACAATAGGGAGTTGAACTGCACCGTGTTGTGCAGAGAGGTGCTGCTATTATTTAGCCTACCCTCGTTGATATGAATGAGTGCAGGATTGGTCCGTGTAACGCAGTACTGACAGCTGTCTGTGTTTCAGACCCTGATGCTGTGGGATGTGAGTGTGTCTCCTGCTGTTCTCTCGAAGTCGCTCCCTCACTCTCACAGAGACTGGATCACCAGCTGTGTATGGACTCCAGACTGTGTGGTAAATCTTCATTTAACAAGAAAAAGAATGATAATTTTACGAGTGTCGTAAAGAAATGTCACTAACCTGAGTTACAGGTCTATTACATGAGAGTCATATCACTGTACTGTGTTATTTACAGCACTGTAGTGTTTCGGTAAACCTCACCAGCCTCCTTTTTCTGTTCCAGATTAGCTCTTCGAACGATGGGAGGCTTTGTTTATGGGATCTGCAGGCGGGCCAACGTCTCAGAGAAATCTCCTGGAGGAGTCCTCTTACATCTGTCTGTTGTCTGGTGAGCAAAGTATACATCTGCCTATCAGAGAAAATACTGTATGTATTGTTTCCTTCTTCTCCTGAAAAACCTTCATTTAAATTGTTGTATAGTGTAGAGATTTAACTGCAGGTCTGAGCTGTCTTTGTTTTCTTGCTTGAGAAAAAAACAAAACAACCCTCAGCCTGATTGGGGGATTTCTGCGTTGACTTGGTGTTTGGTGTTGCTGTGTGCAGGGACAGTACGTGGTGGCCAGCTGTGCAGAGGGAGCGCTACATGTTTGGACCTGGGAAGCAAACACAGAAATCTGCCACATTGCTGCACACAAGCAACGTATACACCACTGCTCTCTCCTGCCAAATACAGGTAAACGAGTGCACACATACACTTCCTCTTTGTATTTGTCCCTGCTTCTTTGTTTCAGATCATACAATATAACCAGTCTTATTTTGCTATTAACAGTTCATTTTTATTTAATTCATGTTTTGTTTTTAAGACAAGAACAAAGAAGTCAAACCAGAAGAAATGACTGTTTTCACTGCGTCTGATGATGGCACAGTGCAGCTCTGGAAGCCACTACAGGTCTGTTTTAAAGAGTTTTCCCCAATATAGTTAAATATAGTCATATTAATGTCATTATTGTCTTCTTTTTTTTTTTAAATGCTTTTTTGTTTGTTTTTTTTCTTGTCTAGATGCAGAGCTAAAACGACTTCCTTAGGGTTCTTAACCAAAATAAAAGAGTGGACACACTGTCACTTATTTTCTGTGATCGGTGTCCTCTCTCACATTCTGTATCTTTACGTACAGGTGGAGCACTTCAGCACCTTGCAGGGCCACAGCGGTGCGATATGGGGAGTCGTTCGCAAACAAGGACTCCCAGAATTCCTTACGGTTTCTGAAGACCGCTCATTGCGATGCTGGACATGGACACCAGGTTAATACTTTATACTCTGCCTTTATATAATACCATTAAGAGAGAAGGGTCAAATGGTGTGTGACCGTTCTTATGAAGACTGTCCCAGTTCACACCTGCGTTCTGTCTTTTTCAGAGGGTCCTCCCAGCCTGAGAGGCCCAGTCACAGCTCTGTGCTTCTCGCAGATAGATGATTTGGTTCTTGCTGGTTATGAATGCGGATTGCTGGAGATATGGCAGCACAACACTGTGGTTGGCCACAAGCAGGTGAAGACATGCTGGACACAACACGAGTGTTTTTTTCTGTTTGTGTAACCGCATGATGTGTCTGTTTGTGTGCGTCAGACTTCAGACAGCATCGTCACGGCGATCTGCTCCATGCCTGATAGCCAGTTTGCTGTCAGCTACATGAAACTTGATGTTGATGTGTGGAAGCTGGTGTGGAATCAACAACACGCCACCGCAAGGTAAACAACAGGAAAACAGTCCTACAACTAAGCTACCGTACGCGACCTACACTGTCCTGCATTTTGTTATCTTGTATTTAAACCTTCATTTAGTCAGCCGTTATGAACACATTCTCATTTTACAATAACAACCTGGTGCAAAAAAATCCAAATACGAACTGAAAGTTAAGATTCACTTTTCTAAATGTGAAAAAAACTATTTAAAAAAAGACATGTCCATGTCAGTCAGATGTTTGAACCTTTGGCTGTCTGGGAAATACAAACAAATACTAACTTGTTTCTGAAGCACTTCCTGTACATTTCCTGTAGTAGTGCATTTCCTAAAATCCTGTAGCAGCTGTGCCCGTTTCTGTAGTGGTATAAAACTGGCAAACTTTAAGGAGTTAAAAAATAAAATAAAATGGAAGGATACTATTTCAAGGCGTACTGTACCTTGATGTATATTGATGGTGTACCAGTTTCCTGCTACTTGGCGTGCATATATATATAT
>CM022487.1:22085784-22112314 GCA_011952105.1 Coreoperca whiteheadi | reverse complement strand
TATTTATTTATAAGAGAGACAGTATGTGCCCCTTTGTATATAGAGAGTGTATCATTGTCTTCTTTCTGTGCTCGTATATATATATATATATATATATATATATATATATATATATAAGGTTGGGGTTTAAGAGCAAAAAGTACTTAAATTATAAAAAGTAAAAGTACTCATTACATGCCAAAATGGGCTCTGTCAGTGTTACATTTTCATGTTATACTATTGGATTATTATTTGACCCATTTTATATACTGTCAGCTGGCTTAATTTACTGTTAATTTAAAAAGTACAATATTTACCTCTGAAACATAGTGGAAGTATAAAGTAAGGGAGTGCTGTTTCTATGGATTCTTAGAAAAATGGAGGCATCAAATAAGGTGTGACGAGTCTGATGCTACACACTAACCAGCGCTGCTCTGTCCTGTGTTTCTGTTTCTCGCAGCCTGGTGAAGGTAGTCACGTACAAAGTGACGAACCCGGTGGTCCGCCTCAACTACTGCTCAGTCCTGATCGGCGTGACGCACGCTGGGACGATACTTGACGTCACGCTCGATGACGAGGACAATTGGACCCACAAAATTACAAAGTAACACTACATTGACTGAACTGTGTGTGTGTGTGTGTGTTTATCAGGGCTCGGTCAGGGTTGTTTTTAATGAATCATGGTCCAAGTTGATCAAGGCTGATTATTTGGTTTTTCATTTGAGAGACAACTCACTTCTTTTCAGAAAGCTTTTTCTGAATATTTACAGCACCGCACCTTGTAAACACGCTGATTTAATTTAAAGTTTTCATTAATGCGGCCTTCCCCTTCTTCCCTTAAAACTCTTGAATTTGTCCAAATTGCAGTTGGTGCCATACTGTCCGGATTTTGGGGATGAGCCGTAACGACACGAAAAGCATGTGGCTGGTGGGCGAATCAGAGGGAGAAGTTTCCATTGGCTTCGCTGTGAGTTTTACCCAGCTGATCTCTACATAATACAAATAACACTAAACATTAATACTAGCTCTCGGGATTTTTCATGAAAAGAAAATATATAATACTACAATTAAATAATACTACCTGGCAAAAACTTCTTTTTACAGAACAATATTCCTTCATCAAAACAAATTCCAGTTTAGATTCATGTGACATTAATGTGTTAGAAGAACAATTCCTTTTTGTCCAAGCAGTCCCTACATTTCAACTACAAAGGTAAGTGTATGCTGGTGTGGAATCAACAACACGCCACCGCAAGGTAAACAACAGGAAAACAGTCCTACAACTAAACTACCGTACGGGACCTACACTATCCTGCATTTTGTTATCTTGTATTTAAACCTTCATTTAGTCAGACGTTATGAACACATTCTCATTTACAATAACAACCTGGTGGGGAAAAAAAGACAAGAAAGCAACAGAATAAAACAATAAATACACTTTTATTGATACCAGCATTCATTTGCAGGTGACAAAAGAATGTGATGGGGATAAAATGCACAGACGAACTGAAAGTTAAGAGTCACTTTTCTAAATGTGAAAAAAACTACTTAAAAAAAACATGTACATGAGAAAGTAATTTCTTTTAGTTTTTTAATACAGCGATAAGCTTTGAGAATGACACACATTATCTGGTTAATGTGTCAAAATCAGTACACTGTCTCTCAGAGCATCCCATCACCTAAATTTAAATTTGAATCAGTCTTGAAAGAGATTAGTACTGACACAGGCCTCTGTCCTCTCTTTCTTCAGTTTGCCATGGGCCCAAAAAATTCTCTCAGTTCGGCTTTCAGCTACACGAACCTACAGGCTGACGATGAGGAGAAGGGGAGCCTGATAACAGCTGTAACTGTGGACAAAGGTACCGACATCCACTAGAAATACTGTTTGCACTGCAGCTCTGACTTCAACCATAACCATTACAGCGACTTCTGTACCTGGCATCTTTGAATGCGTTCGTCACGTGATCATCCAATGTGTTGTTTGTCCTTTCAGACTTGGTTGTGTGTGGCGACGTGAAGGGCAACATATGGTTCTTCCAGCTGTCCTCGTGGAGCAGCAGAAGACCTGTAAGAGCTGAGCGACTGTTGACTCTGAAACAGAACACTACAGATTAGTGTAGATTTTTGAATTGTAACATTTAGCAACAAAACGCAGCATTTGCTTGATGAGGAAACTATAGTTACCGTTGATGAACTTTTCTACATATAGGTTTTAGTGAGGTATTGTAGCTTGGTGTTTCTCACAAAAGGCAGTGGTGGAAAAAAACAAAGTACATTTACTCAAGTGTTGGGCTTAAGCACAATTTTGAGGTACTTACTTGAATATTCCCATTTTCTATCTATTTTGATCATTTAAGGATAAAGCTAAGACTTTATTGATCCCTTGCTGACATTCACAACCTATCCAGCAGTATGTATACTAAAAAATAAAAAGAAATAGGCCCCACTAGCTGCAACATTAAAAAAGTGTGGGCTTGCCAATAACCAGCAGCTGTGTTTTTTGGCAAAACACCTCCCGCCAGGCAAATAATGATCAGGAACTAAAAGCAAAAGGGAGAAGATTTTGTCGTTGCTTTAAGCCAGGGCTTCTGTTTTTAGTGATGATGTTTTCTCCGCAGGCTCACGAAGACAGGATCCGCGTGCTGAGACTCACAGACCGCACCATCATCTCCGCCTCCGATGACAGGACGGTGAAGCTGTGGGACAGAAACACCAAGAAGCAGGTACAGCAGAGTCTTAAAAAGAACAGTTTAACATTTTGGGAAAGACGAGGAGATCGATGTCCCTCGAGGCAGCAGCCAGCAGACGATTAGCTTAGCACAAACACTGAAAACAGCTAGCCTGGCTCTGTCCAAAGTTCACAAAATCCAACTACCAAGAAAAAGTCAGGCACGTAACCCCGCATTAAATAGTCAAGTGTTGTTTTTCCACAGATTTAAACAAGATATAACATGCTATGAGGTGCTTCTAGATGAATTTTGTTACCTTTGGACAGAGCCAGGCTAGCTCTTTCCCTCTGTTTCCAGTCTTTATGCTAAGCTAAGCTAACCAGCTGATGGCTGTTGCTTCATATTTAACAGGCAGATGCGAGAGTGATATCAGTCTTCTCCTCTAACTCTTGGCAAGAAAGCGAATCAGCACACTCTGAAAGTTCTGTTCTCTTCTTGTGAAGCCCACAGACTCATTTATTCCTTCTCCTTCATTCTAACTGTTGCCACCATCTCTCTCTCTCTCTCTTCCTCCAGCTGGGGATGTTTGTGTGTGCAGGTCCTGTTCTGCAATTGGAGGTGAACCCTGAAAAACCCACTGAAGTGGTTTGTGGTGACGGCCAGGGAAAACTCTACTTTCTCTCCTGGAAAGAATAAACCTCAACATAGATTACACACTAAATTCAGCATGTAGAAAAAACACTTAATCACTACACTAACCAAAGATTGCCAGGAATGTTTTGTTTCCTCTTTGCTTCTTTGACGGTGTGCAATAAATGTATAAAAAGAGAAGCTTAAATATTTACACCTCCATATCCGAGTAAGCATCTATGTAATAGTTGCAAAGTCATGTTTACATGTGCCTTTAATTTAGATGGGGGGGGAAACTTGAAAATGTAACAAATAATTTTTCTTAAATGACACGCTTTAAAAAATATTATCAGTTATAGTTTTGTATGAGGTGAATAATTTATTTTATTTGAAAATGAAAATAGGTATGTGGGATATGGAACACATGATGTGGGAAAATGAGTGCAATAACCATAAATTATTGTGTTTGACAATAAATTATGTTCATATCAGCACTTTGTTGTTTGGTTTAATGTTTTGGGAGGGGGGGGGTTTGAGTTTTTTTTTTAAGGACTAAATGAGAAAACATGAATTTACAAATATTGCATATAATACTTTCCTCAAAAGTAACAAATGTGTCAGTAATAGATTTATGAAACAGGATTTGCATTTAATTATTAACATTACTTTTATAGTCCTGGGACAAGAACGGGGCTGGTGACAGTCTTGTTAGTGTCATATTTTGGTCTCTTTTCCAGTGTGGACACAAGGCTGTAAGGAATCGGGATTTAGTGATTTATTTATTTTTTTTATAGCCTCGGTGCGGGCGAGTTTTCCGAGCAGCACTTGAAAGCAGCATCAGGCTGATCTCGAGCTCGCAGGTGAGACAGGCACGGCCTCACCTGGACGACGATTTACACAGGTAACGTTAAAAGGGAAAAATGGATTCATATCAGAGCAGAGTGAGTGTCTGCTTTATGAAAACCCCACACAAGTCACAAGAATCGTTGGGAATTTCAGCCTGTGATTCCCCCCCCCCCCCCACCAGGGAGGCTCGTTCACTTCTCAGTAACAACAGCCGGCAGTGTCAACACGGGGAAGGACACCAACTCTTTCTGAGGACTGAAACATTTCGACAAATCATTACAAACGTCTGTTAACCAACGGAATAACTTAACGTTGATGGTGAGTTATTTTTTTGTTTCAAATTTAGTTTAAATTCGTCTTTAAAAAAAAAAATAAATAAAAAAAAAAAGCAAAAAACTACTAGCTAACGGTCGTGTCCAAACATCTCTCCGTAGCTTGTCCCCGAGACAGACTTAACGTCAACGTTAGTTAAAATAACCGTTAATGTGACGCCATGCTAAAATAAGCGTTAATGACGCTGGAAATGTGACGTTGCTGTTTGACAGGATCGATACGACGACGTGGATTTGGAGTGTAACGTTAATGGAGGGAGCGTCGTTGTGAGTGGAAATTTTTTTTTTTCCTTGTTTACATTTTTTGTCAATGTTTTTAATGTAACTTTAGCTAACGTTAGTGTTTTTAAGTTTGACGGAGGCGGATTTATAAGTTTCTCTTCGCTGAAGTCAGTTAACAACAATGTTGCTTAGCTAGTAGCGTTAAAAGAGTTCAACCGACATGACCTTAATCTGCGTTACTGACACTCTCCAAATACAAATAACGTTACACGGAGCAGTCCATGGGTGACGCCGACATGTTCTGTGCTGTGCTAACGCCAGACCTCAAACAATGACTGAGGGTAAAATGCAGACTTTCAGATGAAATTGTAGTGTACAGTGTGGAAACTGTAATTAGCCTTTTGTCATGGCCGGAATAACCCTGCTAGGTTGCTCCAGGGCAAAAATGGGCCCCCCATGTTACCCCCCCCCGATTTGTTATGAAGCAGTTAATATAGTTAATGAACCACAGCACAAAACTGGAACAGTGAAGGTCAAGTTTCAGGAATTAAGGAATAAGGCTGGCGTTATTCTGCGTTTTTCTTCCTATCCGCAAATCCCATGTAACGTTAAAGACCAGAACCAACAATGTGTTAGTCCCTGTCTCAGTACTTTGGTTCCTACTGAAGACGAAAAAATCTTTACAAACAGGTTGCAAATATATAAATTCATTTTGAAAATAGGCTCAGTAAAAAGTAAATAGCCTTTAAACAGGAGTAAATACTTAATTTGTTGGGGACTCTCTTTAGCAACGGATTCACTGGGTACTCTGGTGAGTATTTCCAGCATCCGCCGCCCTGTGTATGAGCGCTGAGTATTGAGTTCTGGTCCTACTGTGCTGTTAGGAAATGCTATGATATATTTAGCTACACCAGCGCTTTTCAATTGGACCAGATATCAAAAACAGGGAAATGTAGATGGGCCAGACTTTTTAAGCAGCCCTTTTTTGTTTCTAGCTTTTGGTAACGACAAATTGTAAACAAATGAAAATGAATGCAGTACATTTTGTCATGTCAGATTAAATGTATGTGCGGGCCACTCGAAAGTTGCTTCTGGGGCAGATGTAGGCCATTCCTACACGGTTCACTCAATATAGATGTGAATACCCTCCCAAGACCTTAAAGCTTAAAGGCAGCTCTCTAACTTCAACTTAAGTCACTGTTCATTTTAAATGTTGGAGGGCACAGCCAAAACTTTGAGAAGTGTGTCAGTGTTGAAATACCAAAGACTGCGCTGTCTTCTATGTGGTCAGGGAAAAGACAACATACATGTGAACGTAGTTTGTTCAAATATAACTTGTGTTTGTGGTAACGCTTTCTCTCATGTGTCCTAACTTCCTTGGAAGCTTTCTGAAAAAACTATGTCACTTGGTACTTGTTAAAGCGAAATAACAGCAAAGAGTTATTTGATTTGAGTTAGTTATGTTGAGTTTACAAGCAGATGTTGATTTCCAGAAGCATTTCCTTGAAATGACTGTGCCATTTTAACCCAAGTGAATTGTTAATGAATTGTTATTATGTGAAACTTATTTTCTCGAATATGTTGAATTGCATGTAAACAAAGTATAAATTTTTGCATGTTCACTCTTTGACTGAAGAAGTCTCTTAAGTTATGCTAGCGATAGTTAGACATATTTAATTGAATGTGTCCATTTTTCCTATAATTATAATAAAATTATATAGTTTTTGTAGGAAGCTTCCTGTGAATTTATGGTCTCATATCAGTTCTTGTCTTGAATATTATAGCACCATTTGGGGCCCATACGATGAAGCGTTACAGATTTTGTTTATTTTGTGATGATCACCAACTAAATTTCCTACTGCGTCATTGGAAAAGGCTTTAAAATGAGCGGCAACAGCTTACTGTGGTTTACCTGTTTTCTTTCCAGTGTATTGGTAATGTAATGCCCCAGTGTCTCCCTTTTTATGTGATTATTAAAAAACAGACACATCAATAATAGGTTTCTAGCTGTGGGGAAATTAATCATATCACTCACACTATATTTACTGTCAGCCGAAAGGAAAAGAAGAAGAAGAAGGTTTCAAGTCCAGACTTGAAATCTGGGCGGTGAAGCTGGACTGTGAGACCAGTAAATGCATCCTTTCATCCATTAAAGCACCAGTGAATTGTCATTCGCAGCGTCCCTTCCAGTTTAGTCCACATATAGAGCCGCTGATCAGTGAGACAGATTTATGCTGCTGACGCACAGGTCAAGGCGGTGAATATTTACCCTCTGTTAGTCACTGAGGCCGGTATGTCAGAACTGACACCACAGTAGAGATCAGTCTTGTGTTTTCATCATTTTGCATGTTTAAGATGCACAGTAGTCATTTCTAAATTAGTTTTTCCCCCAAGCTTAATTTTCTCTTTTTCACTCCTCATTCAGCAAAAACCAGCGTTATTCAGTGGGATGTTCAAGAGATCCTCCAGGTCTGCAGAACCATCTGACCAAGCACAGGTGATTTTGTAGTATTAATTTTATTTCATTTAAATCTAGAACTTAAAAAGGGACACTTCACTCCAAGATAAAAATAAAACACATTTTTCCGGTTGCCTGTAGCGCTATTTATCCATCTAGATTGTTTCAGTGTGAGTTGCCAAGTTTTGGCGATATTAGCCGCAGAGATGTCTGCATTTTTTAAAATTTATAATGGGACTATTTGGCACTCGGCTTGTGGTGCTCAAAGCTTCAAAAACATCTTGAAAAACGATGGATAAATATCCCTACTGGTGAGAGGAAAGATGTGTATTTTTGAATGTGGGGTAAACTGTCTCTTTAACATAAAACTTATTAAATAAGCTGATACAATCTTGCTTGTCATGAAAATCTCACTATTAAATATTAACCACTGATGTTAAATATATTCAATACTAATATTTAGGGTTTACCCGTGCTCGTATTGTTGATGTGTACAGCAATACAATTACAAATATACACTATTGGATTCTTCATCTACTCACATGGACCCTGTGTTGACTTTACAGGACAGTTTATCAGCCAGCGGTGAACTTTCGAAGAGCAACGATAGTCTGACCGGCAGCAGCACCAAGGTGATGCCCATATCTGTAAATTCAGTTTTATAAATAAGGGAGTTTTTTAGCATGTAGACTGACTTATTTATCAATATTTCAGGAGAAACGAGGCGTGTTTACAGGAATGTTTGAGACGACCAAAGCTGCCGAGGAGAGCCAGCCACGGGTTTGTAGTCGAAATCAAATAAAACCCAGTTGTTTTGTATTTTGACCTGATGCAGCTGTCAGATGGACAGGCAGGGATTTAGTGCTCCACACGTGAGCCAGCACTTCTTCCAAACTGCTGATGCTGATGGTTCAACTCGCGCTTCAACAAACAAAAACGCACCCTTCCCAAACTCACCACCCAATTAGCTTTTAGCTTTTGTCTCTGGGTTTGAATCAGCAGTTTCATTTCTGTAGGTTACTTATTTTATGCTTTTATCTCTTTTTGTTTCATTTTTAGAGTAAACCTCCTGAGGTGATGGCAAAGCTGAATCCAGTTCAATCTGCAAACAAAGTAAGGAGGGTTTCGAGTTTAATCTTTCTATAGTGAACTGTACAGCCTCGTTTATGTGTTTCTCTTAAAATAATGATTGTCGTCTCTCTGCGGTATGAGAAGCAGGCGGGTTCAGATGACAAGGACGCACCTGCGAGCAGCGAGAAGTCATCAGGCAACAAACAGGTGCTTGGATTTTTACTTGTTCCTGTTTCACTGTTATTTCTTAAGTTTGACATTTAACTGGTTATTTTTATTCAGCAGAAACTAGTCTCATCGAAGGGTAGAAGAGCGCGTACATTTTGTTTGCCTGATATTAGTCAATGGGAAGCTTGCCGCTCGTGTGAATGAGAGGCATCATGAAGCGCTTTGTCCTGCTGAGGTAGAAAAGAGGAAAGTTATTAGTCAAAAGGTTTATGTTTTTGAGGAGCATTTTACCCACAGGCTGCAGTCCAGTTTAACTTGGCCTTGTTGAGACCACCATATCTTTGGTCCTTCAGGTCACAGGGAACGGCTTCAAATATCTGTAATCAGCTTGATTTGCAGACTTGTTTTGCCCAGACCAAAAGGTTCCCACCTGGACCGGAACCAGCCCCAACAACAGCAACAACCTCTAGGCCACGAGGGCGCCCCAGACCAAAAACAAAACTGTTGCTCACAGAACTAAATAACATCGGTAGGGAAGCTAGCGTGATGACATATTTATAGCGTTGTTTGCAGTGTGCATGCATGGTCTCTGTCCTTAAAATGGCTTGTCAGCAGTCATAGCATTACTGATTGAAAACAAGAGGCTTATCTTTAAGCTTCTGATCATCTTTTTTTAACAAAGAAAAGCTAATAATGCTAACAGGCCATTTTATGACATTTCCACTCTGAACTAAAGGCTCACCAATACTGGACTTTTGAGGCAAATACTGATATCGATATTTGGAAGTTTAAAAAATCCGACTACTATGGGCTGATAGTTAGTTTTTTTACATAAACACATTACATAACCAAACCATCATGATACAAGTTCCTTTGATTTTTTTCTTTTAATGGTGACCAGGACTCATACATACGGAGCGGGGCATTTTATGGGGCTCTCTAGTGGACTATGGAATGTTTCTAAATTACCTCAAACCTAGTTTGGCATTTCTGTGCTGCAGTTTCTTGTTAGTTATCGGCCGACATCTTCACCAATACTGCTACATCTGCAATACCGTGAGCTAATATTGGCCAATGTGTCGTCCCTTCTGATTTATTGGTCAAACTTTGTTGTTTGATGTGGCTGACCAAGCAGACACAAATCTAGAATGTTGAGGCATCCCCTTAAATCTTTCAATGATGTGCCCCCCCCCCTCTCAGAGCGCCATGGGTGGAGCCATGTCCAAACTCAATCTATTCCGCTCTGCAAATAAAGTGACTAGCTGTTCATTGTGTTTGGTCATGGTGGCATGTGATAGTCATGATCATGATGTTTTAGGCGATGGGAAGTCACTGTAGTAGTGATGAGACTGTGATAATGGTGTTGTTTGTAGGGGAGTTTGGGCTCATTTTAGCGACTAGTAATGATTTGCTGCACATTTATAGGACCTTACCAGTGATTTTGCATGTTATACCCTATGTACAACAGAGCACATACACTTTACATCAAAACTAAACGTTTTACAAACAGTGTTTTCCTACCGCTCTAGGCAACCCTTGTTATCCAGTTATTTTTGTACAATATTAAATTCTATAAGTCTGTGCGATTTATAGACTTGATGTCCTGTGATGAATAAACACAACCCAAGCAACTTTCAAGAGTCTGCCGTTTGATTTTCATTCCATAGAGAAATGTATGGAAATCAGTGGCTGCCTGGAATAGTAGGAAAAATACATCTGAAAATCTCAAACTGTTCAGCATGCACTTGAAAATGGTCAGCAAAAATATGAAATTTACATTGCATGTGGGTAGTTAAAGAGTTAAACTTGGGAAAAAAAGAAAACAAGATACTGTTATGGTCCTTTTTAAATCGCTGAAGTAATCTGATTTAGGTGGATACAGTTTAATAGCTAATAATTAATGTTTTTTGTTCAGAAGGACACTGAAGAGATGCCTGAGGTGAACGAGAAACAAGTGGAAGAGAAGCCAAAAGTGGTCAGTCTATTTTTTGCATCACTCTTGACTCATCAGTGACCACACACACACACACACACACACACACACACACACACACACACAGCTGATCAACTTCTGTCAAAAATACCCTCCCTCCTCACTCTCCTCCTCTTCTGTAACTCCACCACATCCTTCTCATCCCCTCACCTTCACCTTTAAATCCTGCCTGCTCGTTGTCAAACTGCCCTGCTGCTCCACCACACTGTGTGTGTGTGTGTGTGTGTGTGTGTCCTTGTCAGGTCAAAAGCAACATGATCCAGCGAGAGAGGAAGGGGAGAAGTGAAACGCCACCGGTCCCACCCAGACCAACTGAAGAGGTTCGAAAGCAGTTGAGCACAACTGCCACTCCGTGACATGTTTTCCAAGTGAGACCATTCTGACTTCTGCTCTGTTGTCTTGTTAAGGCTGTGCTCTCTCCACAGGAGATGAAGGGGGCCTCCACATACTACAAAGTAAAACCAAGAGGAACTGAGGATAATCAGGTAAAATTTGCACTTCTAAGATTTACTAGATATGTGGGTTGTCTGTACATAAGTTCCACAAGTTACACCAGTTAAATATTTTATAATTCTACTTTTCAAATATATGGATAGATTATCCAGTATAGCAAGCAAAAAGCATTAAAAGTTACATACTATGGTTTTAAATTTCATGCTTTGTATACATAGACAAGTAGCACTAGGGTGTCACTCTCAGATATTGGGAGTGTTTGTCAGTTTTGGAAAAAATTACTTTATTTCGTCCTCTGCAGGATTACAAGGACATGATCTCCAGAGAGAAAAAAGCAAAACCCGCAGAAACTCCTGCCAGACCGCCAGAGGAGGTAGTTTAAACCTTCAGTGTTTAGTGAATAATGGCTGCTTGTGTCAGTTTGGAGCTGATAGGTATCAGTGTGTATCTATGCTGCTTTATGAGCCCTGTGGTTAAGCAAACCCCTCTGGTTTAATTTCAGGAGCTGAACAGAGCAGCGAGACGTAGTCTGGAAAAGGAGAAGAGCCACCATCAGGTACTGACGTGTACACCGTGCAAGGGTTAGACCGATGTAATGGTTTGCTGATATTTTGGACCAGTTTCGGCTGTTTGTTAACAGTTATCAGCAATTGGCTATAAAAGCAAAAAAAAAACATACAGATAAAACCTAAAGTTCCCCTCAGACAAAAATGTGCTTTGCTTATTGTTACTTGACTTGGATGTTTAACCTTCACTTTGCAGATTGATGTATGTGCAAAGTTTGACACTGGGGAAGGTTTCTCTGTGCTCACCTTCTATCTAGGTTTAATACGTGTATGTACAAGCAGAACTAGTTTGGAAGCCAATTATGGTTTAATATGCAACTTACACAAGTGTGATGTGGAAACTTGAAACCTCCAGTGCTTAGACACGGAGAATGGACTTTTCAGTGAAGTAGGAGACATCTTATGGCTCTGAAGGAAAAGGACATTTTTGAAAATAGACATGGTCATTAAAAGTTATTTTGTAACACCAGCTAGTTCTAATTATAAACATTGGGCCTGGAAAGTCCTTGAATGTGATGCCAGCGGCCAATGTCAGTGAGTGAGTTTATTAGTCACAAGGCAATTTAACCCCATAACATACGGTTTTCCACTTTTGTTTTCCCATTTAGTAGCTTTTCAGGTTATAATGGTCTCTTTATATTTTAAACT
This sequence comes from Coreoperca whiteheadi, assembly GCA_011952105.1. Lineage (NCBI taxonomy): Eukaryota > Metazoa > Chordata > Actinopteri > Centrarchiformes > Sinipercidae > Coreoperca > Coreoperca whiteheadi. The sequence goes on along the minus strand of CM022487.1, from coordinate 22,100,279 downwards.
GTACGACGTTTGCAGTGAGTGAAGTATTCAAACCCATGACTCCATGTTTATTGTGAAATCTTTTGCATTATTTTCTACACATTTCTCCAAAATTCAGGCTGATATATTTGGTATCTTAAACTTTGGGATCTCTGCTAGATTTTAAAATTTGGTTGTGCTGTTTTGAACATCGTGTAGCTGCACAGCATGAGTTTATAATTGCTGTCCCACGCCAGGCTTTTGCATGTTAACGGTTAAGTGGAATTTGTATATGTTTCAGTGATGTAGTAGATGGTAGTTAGATTAGGCTGCAACCCTTTTTGATATACAGTAGTAACAATGTACATACCTGTGTATTAGGGTTAGGCAGACACATTTGGAGAGGGACGATCTTTTTGCCAGAGCTCTACGACCACTGAGGCACACAGTAAGCGCAGGGGCAGTTCTTTCATTCAAATAATCCCCAACGGCTGTAATGACATGTAGTTGTCTTGTAGCAGCTGCTCATGTCACCTAACACATTCTCACTGCCATTTTCTTTTGAAAAAACACAAGCGCAATAATCCGTTCATGCCACTTGCTGCAGCCAGGGTATTTTCTTGCTTTTGGCACTATGAGTAGGGTAAATACAGTCATTAAGAAACTTGTTCTTTTTGCACCTACTGTACCTCAATTGGACACACACACACACACACACACACACTATACTTAAACATTTGAGGAGGTAATGAATTTTGACAGCCTACACAATGTTAGAATTTTGTTTTAAATTAGAAAGGAGTTTGTACGCCACCTTGTGTTACTTTCCTAGGTACTTATTTCATAATGGTCACACTTTGTTGTTGTTTACGTCAGGGGCTGAAAGAAGATGATTCTTCATCAAAAGAGGAAAAGAAAGACGAGGGGGGCAAGGACAAAACAGAGGAGGTCTTTTTTCTCTCTCCCAACATTTCCCTCCGTTACGTTTTTCCTTGTCGAATATTTTTTTTAAACAATCAAACCAAGAGCTGTTTAATTAATGATATTCATCAGGACCAAATGTTTACTGTAATTACTGCTAAAAAAAACATTTCAGAATTTTGCGTCCTTGGAGTAACACTGTAATCCTGATTTTTCTTTTTAGACCAAAATCCAGACACCTAAGAGACATAATCCCTTCATGCCTCGGGTCAAGGTAAAATTCAAACATGTGACATGTACCAACTTGTTTGCTCCTGTGTGGACAATACTTGTTTGTTTAAACGTGTCTTTTAAAAATAAAACCACACCAACTAATTACAATTACTTCCAAGGATAATGCTGGTGTAACTGCGTCATTCTTCAATACAGTGGTTCTGTGTCACTCTGGAGCCTTTTCAGCAGACAGTGTGTTTCTGCATGTCACTGAATTGGAGAAACTAGAATGAGTAGACTGATCCAGGCCTCCGTCATACGGTCCTGAAGTGCTATACACCACATCCACCCATTTCAGGCGTTCAGTGCCTCTCATTCTGTGCTAATTAAGTTCATTACTATGTAAATGTTGAATATACAACATATCAGGAGAAATAACCTTGTCAATGGGAGTTAATTAATAAACAAAACTTGATTTCCATTAAAGACAACAGCCCCTGTAAAATCCATTGCTAGTACACAATCAAAACTGGCGTGAAAGCGAACGAAAGACGGGAAGCAAAACCACACAAGACGCATAAGGAAGAACACTTACCAAAATAAAACAGGAAATAACAGAACATGACCCCAAACCATGCCAGCCTTTGAGTAATGGTTTTGTAACTGTATGGGAATTCAGAACCAATATCAGCCCAAAAGCACAATTTTATATTGAGATTACAAATGCTTTAAGTGTGCGTTTGTTCGTTGCAGGGCAAAGTTCTACAGAGGCAAGCGCAGGGCGGAGCTGCAGGCAACACAGAGGAGGTACGAGAGAATAAAACACTCATCGGTCTTTATTTCTCTAAATGAGACAGAAAATTGTATTTGATGTTGCTTCTCTTTCTTTCAGTCACCTCACATTACATTTAAAGCAACTTTTAATCTTTTCCCACCCAGTCTGGGTCGATCTGTTTATCCACCAGACTGATGTGTTGCAGTCTTACTCATTGTGGTTCATGATCACCAAAGGTCTGTTTCAGTCATCCAACACGTCCCTGAAAACAGCCTCTTTCTTTTGTTTGTCTCCAGGGTGTCCACTCCGCTCCTAACCGAGACTATAATAGTCAACATGTGTTTTGTTGTTTTTTTTGCCCTCCATTCTCGACATGAAACCCACCTCCACACGGTGTTTGTGATGCCCTTAGCATGTAAGATGAGACAAGAATTGGTTGCAGTGTGCCCAGATTAGTTTCTCTGCTGCTTCTTTTTCCATGGTAGATTTTGGCCCTTTTTAATTCTGCAAAAACAGCAGAAATAAGTCAGAATCCCTTTTACCATCACTTCCTCTCTTAATCTGAGCATACACAGTATAAAAAGTGAAACAGGAAATGGGACACTCGATAAGTTGAATTCCTCATGTTTGTTTATGTTTCTCTGTCTTTTTGTCTCACTGACCTTTTGTCTTCACACAGGAAAAATACATTTTGATATTGATATATGATTTTATTTCTGTTCTTTCAGAATGAAGGTGGAAACAGGTCCTTGTTTGACAAGCTGGAGGACTTCTGTACTGACCCTGCGCAGCCTGAAGACACACAGGTTGGTTTCTGAAGCAAAATATGTCACTATAGTAACATTTAATAATTTAACAATATAATCTGCTACCTCATTATTAACCATTTGGATAGCAACCATAAACAAACCCATACAAATCTAATGGTGTCTTTCAGGATGTGGAAAATCTTATGGAGTGGTGGAACACAGTGGAGTGTAAGTTACAAATAAAACATGTTTCACTTTGTTTGGCTTTCTTTGTGCATCCTTCTGTGAGTGGAGGGCCAAATTTTTAATTTCTTCTTGAACCACTTACACTATATGACCGAAAGTATGTGGACATCCTTGTTTACATACTTTACTGTGCTATTTTTCATGGTTTGGATCCCTTTGTTCCAAATAAAGGAAATCTTGGTGCTGCGTAGGCAATAGTGTTCCTCCAACTTTTTTGACAACAGTTTCAACGTGACGTCACCCTGTGCACAAAGCCAGGTCCATGAAGAAAAGCTTTTCTGGATTTAGTGTGGAGGAACTTGCCTGGCCTGCACAGAGTCCTGACCTCAACCCCATCCAACACCTTTGGGATGAACAGGTTTTATCATCCCAACATCAGTGTTGAACCTCTCTGTTGCGCTTGTGGCTGAATGGGAACAAATGTAGTAGTTGTTCAGGTCAGCGGCCAGGTTCCAAAATCTGGTGGAAAGTCTAAAAAACAGACGAGGGGCAGCAGCAGATTAATTCCCATGCTTTTGGAAAAAGAAGTTCTGGATGTTTTGGTGTCCACATACCTTTGGCCATGTTATGTTTTGTAATTTAACATTACGGGCCGAATGTCATTCTTTCTTACTTTTACTTCTTCAGCTTGGGAAGACACGCATCAAGATGATGACATGACAGAAAAACAAGAGGCCAAGTGAGTGAAGGCTCAAATAGGTTTTATAATATTTCACTGCCTTGTGTCTTTGGTTTCTTAAAGGGTCTGTTCACCACATTTTTATGTGTCATTATGTTTACGTGGCTAGATACACTAGTGGTAAGTGAGAACAAAGTGACCTTGCTCTGTGTAATTACTCTTAACTTGTTCTTCTCAGGGCGTTGGCTGTGACGGCAGATAAGGTGCAGAAGGGCATCCGTGTCTTCAACAAACTGTTCTCAGAGCGCGCTGAGAGCCTCTGGCAGCACGTCATTGACCTCAACAGCATCGCCGACAGCCTGGACAAATTCAACAAGAATACCAAGATTGCTCAAATCACCGGCGGCTCCACCAGCGCCCTCGGGGGCGTAGCCACCATCACCGGCCTCGCTCTGGCCCCGTTCACCATGGGAGCTTCCTTGATTGTGACGGCGGTGGGATTAGGTGTTGCCACGGCAGGCGGTCTGACATCAGCTGGTGCCGGCATCTCCAACCAGGTCAACAACTCGATGGACCGCAAGAAGGTGGAGAAGATTGTGCAGGACTATCAGGAGAAGATGGTCGACCTAAACAAGTGCTTGACGTTCATCAAGCAGGGTATTGAGAACCTGAAGAAATTTGACCTGATCAAAATGAAAAAAAACTCTTACAACCGTGACTTCCCTGCGCTCACTAGTAGCTTCTATGAGGATGGTGCCATGGCAGGAAAGGCGATCCTCACCAATCTTAATGAGATCATGCGTGTGGTGCAGATCGCCAACGTGGCGGGCAGCACAGCAGCCAGAGCGGTCCAGATCGCCAGCATGGCCACTGGTGTGCTCACCGGACTCTTTGTAGGAATGGACATCTACTTTGTGGCCAAAGACTCCAAAGAACTCAAGAAAGGGGCCAAGTCAGAGTTCGCTGCCAAAATCAGGGAGGTGACTACGCAGCTGCACGATGGTCTGGTGGAGCTCAACGGCATCCGAGAGGAGCTGCAGTCCACCTCGCCAAAAAACAACGCAGCCAATGAAGCCGCTGCTTTGGACAGTAACAAGAAAGAGAAAGATGAAGTATAACAGTTCGGATGAAGATGAAGTCGATCGCATTAAAAATGATATTGAGAACCGAGAATAAGTTTGACAACAGAGCTGCCGAGTCTCACGCACACCGTGGGACTCAGAAACCGACACTTTTCACGCGCTCTCATTTTCTCACGTAGCAAAAAAAACAACAATATAAAGTGAATTTCAGTCAGCAGCTTTTCTGGTAGCAGTGCACCATCTCCCTCTCCTCTCGCACGCCGGCGGTGAGTTACTATGGTTACAGGGACGCTCTCTGTCACTTCCCAATAATGGGTTTTTAGGTTAGTCTGCCTATGAAAAATCATGATTGTAATTGTACCTCAATGCTGAAATCTAGTAGCTAATATAACCTTATTTTACATTTTTGGTTAACATCATGCAGGGTTGCAAACACGCTCTCATCTTTCTCAAATCTATCTCACACCAAATAAGAGGAAGCCTCAAAGCCACTCCTTCATGAAAATTTTTTATATATTTGAAGGAGTGTGTGTGTATGTGTGTATATATATTTCTTTTCACACAGGACAAAGTCAGGCTTTTTTCCAGAGCCCAAAACCCACAGTGTGTGTGGCCTAGTTGACAAAGGTGCACACACTCACAACGCTCGATCAAAAAATACCTCTCATGTATGCAGAGTCTGCTTCGCTTAGATTACAGTAATGGACAGTAGACAACCCACATATCATCACAGAAACATAGAACACACAACCGTTCAGTAGGTGCATAGTAATGCGTGTCAGTAGTATGTGAGAAGGCGGCTACAGGGAGGTCCTGAAAGGGGAAACAGCTGTTTGTGAAGCTGTTATGTGTGAAAGCACCTCTGACATAATCAGTAAGTAAAATCTAACCTATCCAAACAAAATAGGATCCACTGCCTTTGAACAATGTGTTTTTCTCCGTCATTTACTTTTCGTACTATGTTTGTAGATGTAGCTAATTGGAAACCCTGGTTATGTTTGGCAAGTAAGCTTATCAACCATTCTTATTCATTAGTGACCATGATTATTGACTTAGCTTTTCATCTACACGTGCTTTTAAATTGTGAATTTGGCTGCAGGACTTTTGAAACTAAATTCGTGGGGGTTGAGGAGTGATGACCCCGACCCCTGTGGTGGGTAATGTCACAGAAGGCCTACTCGTAACATCCACCAACTTCACCAATACAGAATATCACTCCAAACAAAAAGCCCTGTATGACAGAAACTTAAAAACTGGAAAACTGTGCTTTTATTATCAAGGTTTCAAAGAGAAGACTCGAGCATTGTCCACTCACCACTTCCCCTGCAAGTGTTTCTGAAAGTACCTGCTCCAAACTCCAGCAAACAGCTGCATTGTTAGCATCTGTTAGGTGGTTGATGCCAATGTCGTCAAATGGAAAACTACAGTCAGGCCTATTTTAAATGTCCAAAGAGGAGACTTTCCTCTTTATGAAACACACTGGTTTCTAAAGCTTTTGGGCTTTTCTCTTAGGGATCTGACTTCTTGAGTCGAAACAGTATTTACACTACTAGGAGGAACTGAGGTTTTACGGCCGATAAAGTATCATATCTGCTTTCCTGGCAGTTGTGCAAACGAGTGAAACTGCAATGTTGTCTTAAAGATAATGGGATTCAAAGACTTAGCCAGGTCATGTGGTCTGACAGTACAGTTTTAGATGAATTAAAGAAATAAGTGCAAAGTATTTAGAGCATTTAGACTTTAAAGTTTAGAGTTTCATCATAGTGTGTTGGTTCATATTGAATCACAATGACTTTTACTGAGCAGGTGTAGAGATTGTTTATACTTTTAGGAAAGAGTGCCTTTTATTATTTATAATTCCCTAGAAAAACAGTATGATGCAGTTCTGTATTTGAGTGTTAGGGCTGCAAACCCATTTCCTCACACCCCCTGCCCATTTTGAATCTGATGGAGGATGCTTTAAAGTTGTACATGTCTTGTTTGGCTTTATGATATTGATATTGGTCACATTTTGAAGAGTGACAGTAATATGCTTTGTTTTAGATCGTTTTTTAAAAAAACGAGCCCATGAAATGACAAAATGATGGTGAAAAAGCACCAGGATGGGGTTGCATCAGCTGTTTCTACATCCAAGTTTGTGTTTAAAGTTATTAATAGCGAGTTTCAAACTCGTGATTCACTAAATTGGTTGCACCTTTAAAACTTTAGCAATGTGTGTAGTAATAGTAATCTGTGCTATAATGGGTTTCTTCCCAGTTTAAATAAGAATTAAACGGCATCAGGCCAGATGTGCCAGATGTGTTCATATTATCTCTAAAACTCCCTGGTCTAAACTGGACATATATTAGCAAGCTAGCGTTAGCTGTGTTGTTTGGTACTGTTAGCTAGGCAACCGTTACCCCTGGCAGTTACTGCGGGCAGATGTTTACTAGCAACTAATGATTACATGAGGAATAGTTTTAGTGGAGTGACCTGTTTTAATTTAGTGATGTGTAAATCTCCACTTAGTAAAGACGTTTAAACTTTAAGTTTGAACTTAAAAACAGCTGGCTCCATGCGAAGACAGTGGGGGAAGACACAAACATAAAAACCTGTCTGAGGTGAACTTGTAGAACTCAGTGGGGGTAAAATTACTCCTACTGGTTTAGCCATTGGTTTTTCAATCACGTCTTCAGTCATATTAGATTTTTAAATGGTTTCCTGGTGTAAAATAGTCCCTTATTAGACGAGTGGAAGGACACGGGACTGTAAAAAGCAGCCGGCCTTTTCTCATTCCCTTTTCTTAAGACATTAATATTCGAATATGTGTTGGATATATGTGGTCTGTGCCGTAGGCTCTGATGATGCCCTGTGTTCTGTTTTAAAGAACTTTATATTTATTTTTCAGTCTTGTTCTGGGTGTTGTTCATTTGATGATACCTTTATGTGCAATATATTGTATAACTCCCTGACCCGAACCCACTAACTGTAAATGTAAAATTAAAGGTCAGAGCAACATTTTCTGTCATTCTGTGCGTATTGCAAAGTCTTTGTACAAGCGGGCAAACACTTAATTTCCTCTTACGTACTACTGGGCACTTACCGAGTTGGTATTTGCTCAGTTAATAACCGAGATAAACGTGTCCTTCAGCACAGTTTACTTTCCTTCAGAAATGCCCATGACGCATGTAGATGGAAGTGTTCAGGTGTTCAAATGTCTCAGCATTTCTGTCACCCTTTAAAGTTTTGACATGAGATTTTATATACTAGTTTGATCTTTTATTTTGAGACTGGGGTTAATTTTATGTTGAGATTTAATGATTTCAGAAAATATAATTGAACAGTTAAATGAACAAACTTGATAATGAAAAATAAACTGTAAAAAGAAATAATCAGTCAATGTTAGACTTTTATTTGGTGGCGATAGTAAAAAAAAAAACCCAAAACATTTTAAGGCTGGTGGGACTGAACTGGGAGGATCAGGTCTCATGTCCTTAGTGTTTATAATATTATGTACATGAAGCAATATGATTTCACAATGTGTCAGAGTTGGGGCTCCTGCCAAGATGATTGCAGCATTTTTCTTTTCTCTTTTTTTGGAGCCGCTCCCATCAGTTTTTGCTTGCATGTTTTTGTGTTTGTATTTTATTCCTGTCTCACATTGGAAATGATTTTTTTTTTTACCTGATGCAATAGTCGTGTAGTTTTAACACATTTCTAGATGAAAAGGATGTAGACACTGGGGCTGGTTATTCAAAATGTATCTATCACGGTCTACATGATACCTGTGTTTTGGTAGTGAAACTAGAATAATACCTTTTTTTCACTATCTGACTTTGATAAGTTGGCCTATTAAACACGTTTTGTTCTAAAACCCCATTTTCGTTTTGGGAAATAGGCCTAACTTCTCAAATCATTATACAGAAACATTATACATCGAGTAGACAGAATTTAGCTGATTCAACACCGGGGACGTATGAAATGGTTTTAACTGTGATGAGATCGTTTCTGTGTGGATTTGCCTTTCAGTAATCCTGACAGGAGGGAATAAATTAGCGAGAGAAACAGCAAAATAAGCCCAGAACAAAGCACCGGCACAGGGCGGTGAAGTGCAGGGTCCTGCTCAGGGACACCATCAATTACGTCTCAAGGCAGTAAAGTTAAAAAGCAGTGTTTCTGTTCCTTTCCTTTCATTTTCATAGGTTAAAAAGGTCCCACTCTGCCCAGAAGCAATCAGAATGACCTAATAAAACACACGTTGCATCCACTGGGGCAGACTGGAAGCACAGGAGTAGCAGGAGTGGGGCCGGACAGGTGGGTCACCTGTGGAGGCCAGAGACTCGCGCTCGTGCTGCACTTTGACGGACTGCCTGGCCATGACGTCATTGGTGCCAGCGCAGCGTGCAGTACAGTATCGCGGTGCGGACGGAGGCACGGCTGTCGAGGAGACCTGGAACTAGTTCAATGAGGCCTTGGCCCCCCTGATGGGTGTAGCACCGAATCTGATACCAGAAAGAGTCTCCGACGATTTAAAATCTCAGGTCGCTCAGGTTCAGGGTTTCCTCTGTATTGAAAGGTTTGATGGCCGATCGCTGATGAGCGCAGGTGAGCTGAGCGGTTGATTGCCTGGTCTGAAGTTTGCGGGGGTGGGGGTGGGGCTAGTTTACGAGGAATGAAAAAGTTATGACATAATTAATTTAGCTTTTTTTTCCCCCTCCATGACCTCTAACTGGGCTTCACCAATTTTCAGAAATATTTTTCAATACTCCAAAGTAAAACAGAAAGTACAGGTAGCCTCCTGAAGGTCGATGATCGGGCCCTGTAATGATATTTTTTTGTAGAAATATGTGAGAAAATTAACATGTGGGAGAAGCCATTGCGATGTAAACAATCAAGCACCAGCCTACTTACACTGTACATAACAAAAACAAACCAACGCGCTTGAGTCGTCGGACGTGCCTGGAGTGCTGTGATTCCGGAGCTTTGGAGGAGCCCAAAAACGCCGCACGCGTGCAGATGTGCGGGTGTGGTGACGTTGTAAAACCCCCTGGAGAATCACGGCCGCTGCTCTGATATGATTTGGTCACAAAGTGAGTGAGAAGTATGTCTCTGAGTTGTCTCCAAATCTTCGGCAGGTTGAAACAGCTCAGTCTGGCATCAGCGTGATTTAGTTTTTTACAGTTGTAGACGTTTATCGTTTACCGTCCGTGTAACGTTGCGCGACGAGCGCGTCTCCAGCCGTTAACCGTAAGCTAGCGTTAGCCGCAAGGGTTTCAGGGCAGGGGCGAGTTCAGCGCAGCAGGTCACAGCGTTAGGAACTGTTTACTTACTGTGGTAACGTTACTTCTCCAAATGGCTCATACAGTAAGTGGCAGCTGTAACATGCAACTTTATTTCTTCCTGTGTTCACTCTTGCTCTGCTTATAATAATTAATAGACCTTTTCTACTCTAGTGACAGTGTTTTTGCTGACCAGTTGTATGTATGTTGCTGTGTTAACATAGCTATGAAAAGCAGAGGTGGGCAAGTGCTTAAGCTATACTGTGGTACTTCTACACTTTTAATGTACTTGTACTTGAACAGTTTGTGCAAGCATTTTTGTGCTTAATTATACGCCGTTATTTTCCATTGTACTGCATGCTGCTGACAATAGTTACACATAAGGTGAAACCTGATAATTATGCTTATGAATATGATGGCTTGCCATTAAGTAACGTTGCTGCACCGCTAAGGATATTATGCTGCTGATACAGGAGTGCCTTTTGAGTACCTTTTGAATGCAGTAATGTTACTTTTTGGGTTTGTGGTATTTAGGCCTGCATCAAAAAATTAATGTAGCGATTAAATTATTAATCATTTGTTCCTAAAATATGTAATAAAATAATGAAACATTTGCAAAAATTTCCCATAACCCAAGATGACATATTCAGATGTCTTGTATCGTCAAACCAGTAGTTACAAAGCCAAATATATGAATTTCACTATCACAGAAGACCAGGGAAATCAGCGGATTAAAACGATTACCCAAATTGTTGCCTGTTCGTTTTTTGCTGATTGATTAATAACAAACTAAAGGTCTCCGCTGCAGTGCTATCTCTCCTTTTACTGAAGTAATGGATCTGAATACTTATTTCCCTGCTGAAAAACAGAGTACTTGGATTTTGCTGGCATATTGTAACCAGATATATGTTGGAGTTTGCAATGCTTTGCTCACTCAAGTCACAGTAAAGAGGGATAAATGTGAGTGAGTCCTTGAGCAGGTCAATGAAAGGTTAATAGGGACAAAAATTGCCCACAAGCCATTGGGATAAGTTGAGTGACTCTACTGAAGGAGGTGTTTCTGACTAATGAAACAAAAGTAAACCGCCTGTAAAATTAATAAATAATAATAGAGATTATTTTCATCATCGATTAATCAAAATGATTTTCTAGATTAATTGGTTAACTGGAGTTAATAACTCAAGACAGTTGTATGATTACAGAGTTGGTAGTGTGAGGGTAACGTCACACGATCTCTCTGGGTGGAGTCTGCATGGTTCTCCCCGTGTTACCGTGGGTTCTCTCCGGGTTCTCCGGCTTCCTCCCACCGTCCAAAGACATGCATATGTAATTGATAACTCTAAAATTGAGCCTAGTGGATGAACGTGAGAGTGAATGGTTGTCTGTCTATGTGTCAGCCCTGCGACGAGTTGGCCACTGTCCAGGGTGGACCCCCCCTAAGGCCCAAAGTTACTGGGATAGGCTCCGGTCACCCGCGACCCCCAACGGGAACAAGCAGAAGAAAATGACTGACTGACTGACTGACTGACTAGTGTGAGGGTTAGAAATACATTGACAATATAACACTATATCCAATAACAATGTGAAGCAAGCATATGTGTTTGGAGCCAAGTCAGATATATCAGAGCTTTCAGAAAAGTCAGTTTCCCAGTTGTAAGTACGACTTGATGTGAACGCTATGTGTGTGTCAGATACTCGCAATGGTTTGCGCAAAACTGTAAACTCCTTTTTTTTTTTGGTATACTTACTGAAAAAAGTATACTCTGACAATTACTAAATAGTACATATACTGTTAGTATTTAACATGGAACTGGTACACAGCACGTGGCCTAAGTGGAATGCAGGTATTGTCAGTGTTATTGTTACACCTGTGCTTATCCTGTTATGGCATGTCCAAAGGCATGCTGCGAAGAACAGTGGAAGTCGGTGGGTGTGTTGGTCTCTTACTTTCATCTGGTCCAGTTGGCATTCAGACAGGCATTCAAAGTGTAAATGCTCCAATCAAAAACCAGCACAAACCTGTGATTGGTCGTGTTTGCACTTTATCTCTCTGTGTCACTCTCACAGGCAGCATGGAGGCGTGTGTGATGAAGCCAGAAGTCAAAAAGAAACTAAAGCCGGTGAGAACATTTATGTTCGAAAACAAAAACACTGAACCGACGCACAACACAGTGTGAATGCTCTTCCAGCCCTGATACTGCACAGAATATAAGAATATCGCAAACGTCGTACGACCCAGGAAGATGAAACCTGGTTTTCTATACAACACACACTCCTTTGTCATCATGTCTCGTGTTCTCTTTTCACAGCCGGAATCTCCTCCAAAGCCAGTAGAGGTAATAAACCCAAACCTTTGACTAGCTATGTGACAAAGGCACTCATGTGTTTGATTGTTTGCTGAAGTGTGTGTGTGTGGTGACATCAGAAGGTTTTTTTTTAAAAAAAGGTTTTTAATATATATGACTTCAAGATGTCATAGCAAGGCTACTCACCCGAGTAAACTATCTTCACAGATAAAAAGAAATGACCCAGAAAGACTGCAGAAACCGACTCCTCTGGTGCCTCAACGACCTACAGATGCTGTAAGTGAAGCATGAACAAGCTTGTCATCTTTGGTTTATGTGTTCAGAACTTCAAACTGTAGCATGACGGGTGGGCCAGTCATCTCTGATGGGACGGAGGCTCTATAATGTAATAGTTTTATGTATCCCAGAGTTTCCCTTCTGCTGACCAGGTGTGGTGGGCCAACATCTCTTAAGGATCTGGTGAAATTAAATAAATGAATTAGTTTGGGTTCCAGTTGAGAGGATTTTTCCTCTCTGTGAAGCGTAAAACTGGGGGGGGGGGGGGTCCATCAAATCTATATCACTTTTAAAGATATTGAATATTGATACAAGCACGCTTCTGTTATTGGCCACCGGCAGCTTCAGCACAACAATGTTTGTGTTTTCTGTGCAGGAGCTGACTCAGACACAACACTGGATGAAAAGAGCGGCAACAACAAACAAGAAGGTGTTTACTGTATATGTTGGGGGTTTTTTTGTATAAATTACTGTTACTTATGTTTCTCCAGATAGAGAGACAGAGCTAAATGAAAGGTGGCGAGGGGATGACATGTGACAAAGGTCTTTAGGTTGAGCCTGCATGTGAGAAGATCCTGGGAAATTGTGAAGACAATCAGACATTTTTATTTATTTATTTGAAAACGAACAAAACTGTGCATTGTGATGGCTCAGTGGTAAAGACACCCATGTTTCTGTCTTACCTCTGGTTCGATTTGTTGCATGTCATACCCCTCTCTCGCTCCCTTTTTGTTTTTGTTTCATGTCTTAATCTGAACTGTAGCCTATTAAAATCTCAGAAAAACCCCCAAGATGACGTATGAAAGATTATTTGAAGATATATTAGAGTCTTGTCTGACATCCCACCAAGCATTACCATATAGGTCAATGTATGAAATATCAATATAATTATTTAATATGTGGGTTTACTCGTGAAAACCATATTGTGATCGATATATGATATTGTTTTTGTATTTTAACAAATATTCTGCCTACCGTTGCCTTCATGCACTTTGTACATTATTGTCAAGATAGTCTGATACAATTCTTATTTTTTTTGTTAAATGTAGTGTATTTATATCACCTTATATACGTTTATTTCTATACTTATGATATTGAACAGGTTTATTTGTACAACCCATTTGTCACCCAAACAGGTAAGAGGTTACTGCCACTGCTAACAAGCAAGTTCTGACAAACAAAATCATTAATCGGCCGTTAATTTAAGTGACAGAGAACAACAAAGCGAAAATGTCTTCTTTTGAAAATCAGATTACTATAAAAGCACTCCAGTACACTTCCTTATAATGTGCAGTAAATAACTCAGAAATGTGTTGTTAACATTGGGGAAGCCACATAGTATCATTATTGTAACATTTGTGCACACTGTTTTCTTATAGTGTACACTTTACATGCCTGTAGGCCAACAGGAAAAGAAAACCTTTTCAATTTTTGTGAAAAGGAAAACTTAAAGGCCGCTTGCGATTAGACAGCTAAACATTGGATTTTCTTTTTCTCAACCTTTCGTTCAGGACTTAGGAGGTCTGATCGCTGGAATTTTACGGAAAACACCCAAAGAGAGATCATCGTCTCCTGCTCTAACGGTAACATCAACTCTTCACCGCATTTTCTGATCATGCATTTTCACTTGAAGCCTCTTACTCACGGTTTTCCTCGCTGCCAGGTCAGCAGAGCAGACAGTGACCCAGCAGAAGAGAGAAGTTCAGAACAATCCCACGTAAGTCTTGTTTTATAATCCACGCAGAAAGCGTTGTTTTCAGTAATCCACGCAGAAAGCGTTGTTTTCAGTATTTTTGATGTCCACCACTCTCCCATCTCTCTGAGCAGATACACTTCCATTTTATCAAATGTATCAATCCCCGGAGACTCTGAGACCCACGTCACCACAGGACCCCCACCTTTTTTTTTGTTTTTGCTTCAAGTCTACAACTTTGTTTTCCCCTAGTAAAGCGTAATCTCACCAGACAGCTTTACTTTGGGCATATCCCCCCCCCCCCCCCCCCCCCCCTTCCCGACCGGCGGGGGGAAAAAAAAAAAAGCCCCAACTCGGAAAACCCTTTTTTTTTGTAATTTTTTTTGCAAATCTGTAACC
>CM022487.1:22047590-22085585 GCA_011952105.1 Coreoperca whiteheadi | reverse complement strand
TAACCCCCCCCCCCCCCCCTCAAAATAATTTTTGTGCTCCCTAAAAGAGGGTTATGCAAACTTGAATTAGAATTTTGTAGCTTTACATATTTCTCTTCTGTGTCCAGTACACACACGCAATGAAAATATCCTCACAAGGCAACCGGCAACAAAGAAAAGGCTGTAACAGTGACTTCTTTATGTAGCAGGAGAAAGGAAGTGCTTTCAGTGGCATGAAATCTCCCAAACCGTCTGAGGCCCCCCGACTGGAGGAGGTAAAACATTTACATACTTCTGAAGCCTTGAGTCTTTGTTGCTTTGCATGGACTGCTGAGGGCTTACTGGACTCACTAATTGGACTTTATAATTACATTTTCCATAACGCCTGGCACAGTCCGATGCACCTCTGTAACTTTTAACTTAACATTAATAACATTCATTTTGCACACCTGCATGCATGCTTACATACTTTTTTTTTCATACTGTTAGTACTTTAGTTTGATGTTTGTTTTTGCACTATTCTTTGTGCCATGTGGTTTGTTTGTGTACTGCTGCTGTGACATGTAAAATGTTGTACGAATAATTGTGGGTTCACGGCCTCATCAAACTTCGTTCGCAGTTAGACAAGGACTTTCAGAATTTGTTTACTGTAAAACAAACAGTCAAAATACCCAATGAATAAGTTTGCTTTCT
Source organism: Coreoperca whiteheadi (assembly GCA_011952105.1). Taxonomy (NCBI): domain Eukaryota; kingdom Metazoa; phylum Chordata; class Actinopteri; order Centrarchiformes; family Sinipercidae; genus Coreoperca; species Coreoperca whiteheadi. Next base: position 22,084,913 of record CM022487.1, on the reverse strand, counting down.
TGTCACAGTGGCTGTTTTCTCCAGAGGCTCTGACAAAAAAAACCACTTTAATCATCATGTATCACTAAACAGGTTTCTTATGTAATGTAACATTTAATCCACTTGATTAAAAAAGATTGTTGTCTAAATCTCTAAAACCTGCGTTTACAAGCAGCTGGTCAATCATATTATTGCAACACATGTTCCTCTGATTCGTTTTGTTTCAGTAACCTGTTGTAATGTTACTGTTCATGTTCAGCGTTCATGGTCGCACAGATTGAGTTACATCTTTGTCATGTTTAGGGTGCAGAGTCTTTACACAGTGAGCTCTCTGCCTGTCGGAGAACAAGGTTCTACATGTTAGAACAGACAGACAGATCCTCCCCACCCACCTACTGAAATTACATGAGTCACCATGACTAACACGAACGCACGTGTGAGATAAAATATCTGCAGCTCCATAGGTGGAAGAAGAGGTTCTTTTCATTCTGAAATGAAAGAAAAAGAAGTCGTCACGTTGGCTTTAACATGTTTTCTGCTCTCTGTAGGAGAAAGGCGGTTTGCTCAGGGGACTCTTCAGAAAGACTCCCAAAACAACTGGAGAGGTACAGCTTCTCAAACACAAGCGTAGTTTTCATGTAGACAAAAACACCTGCTGTATTGTGCCACAATCACAACGCCGGTTTGTTGGGCGTGATTTTCACAGGACGGCACATGTTTTGTATGAATATGGCCAGAGACGGTTTAGAAGAGAGGGGGTTCACTTGAGAGCCATTTCCTGCATCTCTGCCATGAGGGTTTCACTGCTGCCCCGCCCCTTTAGGAGACTAAAGGCAGGTCCTGAGTCTGTTCAATCCAATGGGAGAAGTGTCTGTTTTTCAGACAGACATATCAGGAGAAAATTAACTTTGACCGAGACCTGTCTCTGTCTCAACCACACACTCTCGCGAGATCTGGCAACATCTCTTCTCTAACCGTCGGTCTGGTTTCACCGCAGTGCTGCCGTCGTCGCTTTTCAACCGGACAAACAGTCTCAATCTAATCTAAAGGGACATACCTGTAATGGGGTATGCATTACAGGTAGCGCCAATGGCTATAGAGTATCTCTGTTATGACTTAAAGTGTTATTTTGAGTCAATGGAAATCTACCTCACATCCTTGTTTTATGACGTGGCTCAAAGATCTGGTGTCCTGCGTTTTTATTTGCAGGATATCAGGTACTTCTTATCTGACTCGTACGGTCCCTTTTATTGATTATATCAGAAAGCAAATCTACCCGCCTGCAACTAAATAGTGTATGTTGATTTATGTGAGACTGGCTTGATATACAATTTATTTGAACTACCTTTTTAAAATCATTATCATGACTGTGGCTATGGACACTGGAGATACAGCATATATGGAGAATTATTTGCTACTCTGGTGACCTTTTTTTCTCTTTTAATTGTGGGGGTTGTGTGTAGTTGTCTCTTGTTTGTATTTTTGTATTTACTTGTTCTAAAAGTTCAAAATAAATTACAAAAAACAATATAAACCCAGGACATGCCACTTATGCCGACCTGAATCGACGTGAACACAATACCATGTGTACCAACACCATCATAAACAATATAGACATTTTCCACACAGCTCGGCACATGGCTGAATCCAAACAGAAACGGTTCTGTAGTGTCTTTGCCGGCACTTACAAGCTGTAAAAAGATGAAATCAGAATTTATCACAGCCTCTCAACCACCTGCTGCTGCTTGATTACCAGCTGATGGAGACTCAACGTCATTCCTCCGCCTCATTTCCTGCCTGCTCCTGGAGGGCCCATCAAATCGGGTTCACCCGCCCTATGTAGAAAAAACAGTACATGAGCAAATGGAGCGCAGCCAGCATGATGCATGTTCCCTGTATGTCTGCCAATGTGCTCAAATACTGTAATCCAGGAGGAGCAGAAGTTACAATATGACAGACAATGAAATATTTAAACTCGTTTCCTTTTCTTATAACCCTTTTTACCATTTCCTGTGGAGCTGCTATTCTATATCTATTTCTGACAGTTTAAATTATTGTTTCAGGAGAATCTGTCGGCACGGAAAGATCTTTCAGCCAGCAATGACACTCAGCCTGAGGCTGCAAACACAAAGGTCAGTTTTTGTTTGTAAAAACGCATCACTGGAAATCGGTCTGTTATTCACTTAATATTTGAAAGGTGATAGCTGGTTTTTAAAGGATCAGCGTATCATTTTCAAACTGAATATGACACCATGGTCCAGTTTCCGTAAACAAATGAGACCCGAGTGTTGTTTGTGCTGTGAAGTTCAGTTAGATATGTGCTGGAATCGAACCCCAGGGCCAAACAATGGAAAAATGCAGCACAGAGAGAAAGAGAGCCGATTAGTTGTTGAATCGTTTTAAGTAGTTTTTCAAGCAAAAAGGCCAACAATGCTGAGGTTCCAGCTTCACCATTGTGAGGATTTGCTGCTTTTCTTTGTCTTATGTGATAGTAAAATGAGTGTCCTTGGTATTTTGACATCTTCGTGGGCTGCAGGAGCCCAAACTGTTAATTATAGACCAAACAATGACTCGATGAATTGAGAAAATAATCGGCTGATTAATAGATCATGAAAATAATCTTTAGTTGCAGGCCTACTTATGGTTGAAATCTAATGGGGTAATGAAATGTGCTACCTGTATGTACAGTGATGCAGGTAACATCCTTCATTTTTTCTTTTTTTCTTCATTTAACCAGGTAAAAGACATCTAGCACTGAGAGTAGCATTAAAAACATTATTAGAACATAAACAGGCTAAAACAGCTTTCACATGCTACAAAGACTACAGACAATATCCAGTTAAGATTCATTTACAGTTAGTAGTTTCCAAAACTTTCAAAATGTAGCAAAAACAATACATTTAGAAGCAAATGCATTGATCAAGAGTACTTTATTAGTTATTACAGACTGTAACTGCACTACAATGTATTTCTGGTCTTTTATACTGTACTTTGTTCCAAGAGGAAGGAAAATCCTATTTAAAAGCTTTTTATCCCAACTCTGTCTAAAGTTCAAAGCATTTCTACAAGGCACAATAAGTAAAAATAAAATGCTTTTTTTGGTTTTATGGCCCTATTCAGTCATCCCTTATATTATAGGCTACTGGTTTGAATCCCAGAACCAACATGAAAATCATTTTGAAGTGAATGCAAAGTTTCCCCCCAGGAAACTTTAGCTGAGGTGGCAAGCCATGAAGCTAAGGCATTAGCTGTAAAAGAGCAGTGGGTGTGCTCAGTTACCCCTCACTGTTAGTGATGAAATGCTAAAAGGTCTGCAGTGTGGAACAGGTTCTGAATGTTTTGGTCTCTTCTCGGGAAAAGCAGACACAAGACGATGATCTCTCAAGCAGCAGTGAAGCTCTGCCTGAGGACAACACCAAGGTGAGTTTTCATTTACATTTTTTTAATGCATCATTTAGAAACATCCCTGAATAACTTTACTTTCGGAGCGAGCACTCACTGTCTGAATATCTTTGTTTTAGGAAAAAGGAGGAATATTTAGTGGAATATTCAAGAAAACTCCCAAACCTGCAGAAGCTGCTCAACCTCAGGAGGTTAAAGTGCCATTTGTCATTCACAGCAATATTGACCTTCATGTTTCTATTTTCAACATTTGAGGGTATCTTGGAAGTCTTTTATGATAATGTTTAAACTATAAATAGCCTCATTACCTGTTGTTGGCTAGCAGGATACATGAAACTTGTCTCCAGATTTCCATTCAAATTTGGTGGCAAATTAGGAATAAAAGAAAGATTTTGCAAAATGGTGTCACTCAAATTACTGGCATTCTTTGCATCAATGTTAAGATTAAAATAATTTGCGATTAAACTCTAATTAGTATTACCAGGTAACGTTTACTTGTTACCAAAACTTTTAAAAACTGATAATTTTTTACAGGACGTGTTTTCCGACAACGAGCTCTCAACCAGCAACAAGACTTTATCTGAGAACAAACAGGTCAGTGAGTTAAAATCAACAAAACCGCAGTTGGATTTGTAAATACCTATTTGTACAGCGTTTTTCTTGTCTGTTTCATCAGGAGGAAGTTGGAGGGTTGTTCAGCAGACTCCGGAAAAAGGCGTCTGGAGAAAGGACAGAGTCGCCGGTGAATGAGTGTTTCCTGGATGCGCAATGAGTTTTCGAAGCCTGCAGACAATTTCACCCGTTTCTTAAAACATCAGTTTCTCTGTTTCAGGACAGAGAAGCTCAGAGAGTGCTGTGGGCCAGCAATGACGACCTGTCTGAGAATAATACCACGAAGGTGAGCCGTATAATGCAGCAACAACTTCAAAACATAAAGCGTCTTCCGCGGGAGTGTTCATTGACACCAAATTCTGTTCCAGGAGAAAAAGATTTTTAGCAGCATGTTTAAGAAGCTGCAGAAACCAGCAGAGGGCGCTGCAGCAGACAAGGTACCGTGATTTGATAAAACAAATTTCAATCAGCCGTTAAATTTCCTGTTGTGGAAATTGTTATTTACTAGTTTTCTGGTTTGAATTCAGGAGCTGGAGGTGAACAGTGAAAATCAGTCATCTGGTATCTGTGAGGATCTGTTCGACACCAGCGTCCCGAAGGTACTTCACCCTTGTTCTCCATTTTTCTGTCTCACTCTGGCTGCTGTTGTCAAGTCAACATGAGCTGAAACCTGATCAGAGATCAGATTGTATGAGTTGATATATTTGTGTTAATCTGCATCTAAGAAAAAATTATCTTTGTTTGGAGGGCTGTTAAAGTGTTTCACACAAGAAAACATCCAAAGCCCCCCCCCAGCACACCCAGCCAATCACACAGCCCTATCAGCCAGCAACTGTCAATCACCGGGTTGTTCAGTGGTGCATAATCTTATGATTAAATACAGATATTTACAGGCTATAGCCTTTTATTTAACCCATACATGTGAAATAACCATTTAGCCCAATGGCCATTCTTATTTTTCTCACAACAGCATTTTTATTGGAGTTTAATTAGATGTATTTTTACAGGGAAGAGGCCAAATGCTCATCGACCAACATGAGTGTAACTGTGCCAGTGATCCTATGCCGACTGCAATGGTCATTTAAAATGGCCTTTTCCAAAAGCCTGTTTTTGTTTTACACAGTGTAATTTCCCCAGTGCCGCTTTGATTTTATGACAGCCAGGTAATCAGCCAATCCACCTCTCAAACTGATGTAATGTTTAATGCTGATGTGATGTTGGTTTAATGTTAACGTGAGCCTGCGGCCATTGCAAGGGCGACACGGCCAGTCAGAGAGCAGGAACAATCCCACGCAAGGTAGCATTCAGCAACAGCTCTCTCATTTTCAGTGCCTTTTCCACCTCATTACTTACTCTGACTAGAGCATCTGTTGTTGAGTGTCCTTATCAAAATCCACTTTGAATATTAGTCAATAACCCGCCCTGTTCTAGTGTATACGATAACCTGCGACCTGTAATCCTCTCCAGCCATTTGCATGAGTGAAATGTCAGCGCGGTGGGCCTATAGTTACCAGGATTAGTTGGGTCGTTACCAGGTTTGTTAAATGGTATTATAACTTCACTTTCCAACATATTTCCTATACTTCCCTCCATATTTTATTGAAGAGTCTTATCCCTGACTTTAAAGATCCTATTGGTAACTGTCGGAACATGGCATAACATAACTGATCTTGTCCTGGTGTGGTGTATCCAGGGCCTATCAAAGCTATATTGAGCTCACACATTGTAAAAATCAACATCCAAATATGATGAACCATCCTCCCTCTTCAGCTTTATATTCTTATGAATGTTTAATTTTATGTGCATAAATTGGTTATATTTGACAAAAATGAGGAACGCCTCACAAATTTGCGTGTCATCCTCTAACTTTCCCAGTGTTATTCTAGCTGATATTGAGTGTTCGGTGTTAGAAGGCCACACGCACATTTTCATTTTAGGGCGGTACACTGCTAGAGTCTTGGACATCCAAGCTACATTTATGAGCATGAACAACGTCCATCTCAAGACATCAGCGAGATGAGAGTCATCGCTGTGATGCAAACAGATATAAAGTTGGGTGAGCTGGGAAAAATTAAGGCTTGGACACTTTCTGTACATTTCCGGTGTGTTTTCATTACACATGATATACATATATATATATACATATATATATATATATATATATATGTATATATATATAGGTACAACATGACTTCTACAGTATGTGCCATCTGAACCAACAGAGCAGGCAGTCAAATTCATACTTTATAAATCGCCCATAAATATACATAGTAGATGCTGGAAAATGAATGAATTTCAGGAACAGGATGCGTCGGGAATCGCTCCTCCAACTTTTCAACTACAGAATAAAACCGCCCTATCAGACTGCTCGGATGTGGACGTGGCCTCTTGTCATCAGAGGCAACGGAATGGAACCAGCCTTGATGCCGATGCTTTGATGCAGGCTTCTAGAACTCTGCTGCCAACTGGAACCCAGCGAGTTCACTTTCAGAAACCACACAAACTTAGAGATACAACTCTTGTTGACTACACACAATTCTTGTTTTACAAATATCAATCTACTACAGAGACAGTCTTCTGAACATCACTGGACTACTGCAGTAAAATGGACAGAGGAAGGAACCAGAGAAACTGGGGGAGAAACGCTGGCGGTCCTCCTCGCTGGGACTTCCATCTCATGAGACACGATCTTTGGCACGCTCACCAGGAGATCTATCACCTGAAAGCACAGGTATGGTACGCCCCTGAAAAATGGGGAGAAATACCCACGAGAGTGGAAGTGATGTATCCTCAGCGAGAACTTAACGCTAATCTTTTTACATATATGCAATGGCTTACAAAGAATGTACAACAACAGGAAATAGATCTCTGTGTAGAGGGAATACAATTTATGGTTACATGGTATTAATCTGAGACACAATTAATGCTCGAAATTACAACCCCATAAAAGGAAAAAAGACTCAAGTTGTATAACGCTAGTTATTTGCAATAAAATGAATAATGGTGGATCTAATCTAAACTCTGACAGTCTACATCGAAACAATCAGTGAAATGACAGATGGGTAAACAGGCAATTGTCTTCTAGCACATTAGCAACAACTACTTCAGACATTTTACTGTATTCACTATAGACACTTACTGTTTTATACTGCCTGTCACAGGTGCGGAGTCTGGTGGGGCAAAATCGTGAACTACATGCTGAGAAGGAAGAGTTCCGCTACAAGGCCCACTGCGGTCAGCTGGAGCTCAAAGAGACCATCTCCAAGTATGAGGCCCAGGTCTCCTGCCTTAGCCAGAGTCTCCAGGTCCAGGTGAACCAGCTGGACATCAACCAGCACATGAGCCAGGTGGAGCACGACAAGCTGGCAGCGAGACTGAATGGAGAGAAACTTAACCTCTCAGAGCAGCTGCGGAGCAGAGAGGAGGAATTCCTCCAGGCCAAGAAAGCCTGGCAGGAAACATATAAGACTCTGCAGGAGAAGTTCGGGAAGGAGCTGGTCGGGAGAGACCAGCGCTGGGAAACCAGTGACGTACAGGTGGAGGAAGAGAAGGCAGAAGTGGCCAATAAAGAACTCACCTATGAAACCGGAGTGATCCCGGTGGAGGAAGAAAAGGCAGATGTGGAGGAGCCCTGTCTGAGCAAGAAGAAGACTAGAAGAGGCTTCTGGTCTCTCTTCAGATGGCTGAAGACTGGACAGACAAAGGTGGCGGAAAAGAGAAGTAAGAAAGAGAAGGAGGAGATGAAGAAGAGAAAAAAGGAGCAGAAGGAGAAGCAAGAAGGAAAGGTTTCCAACGGTGGCTGTACTCAGATGGAGGGGGAGGCTGCTGGGCGTTCGGCTCAGACTGGACGACAGTAGCTCCCTCTTCCTGCCCCCGTCACCTCTCCATCCTCCCTCCGTCTCCCTCTTTCCACCCGCTACCATCTGCTTCGCCTCCCCCCCTCCACCACCTCCCCCTCTCCACCCCTCCTCCTCCCCCAGCTATAGGCAGCACAGCGGCTCAGTGATTAGCGCTGCAGCCTCACGGAAACACCCTCACGTTGTTTCTGTGTGGAGTTTTCACGTTCCTCCCTGTGTCTGCGTGGGTTTCCTCCGGGTACTCCGGTTTCTTCCCACAGTCCAAAGACGTGCCCCTTAGGCTCATTGGAAACTCTAAATTGGCCCCAAATACTGCACCAGTCCGAGGTTGGACGCACTTTCCCATTTACTTGAATGAGAAAGTGTCTCCTAACCTCTGACTGGTGCTGTTTATTCGAAATAATTAGTTCAAAATCTAATTAAATCAAATAATCAGGCAAATAAAAGGTCAATCATACTTCTGCATGTGTCTGTCTCCTCTGAATAAACATATAGAGTATAGGTATAATTGTATGATGTTATAAAGTATAAGTACTGGTGTCTGTCAGCAAATATGTTTTAAAGTTTTAAACAACACTAAAATCCTATTTGGACAGGATCAGTGTAAAAAGACGGCGTTCCAAACGGTAAATTGCAGCTCGGGACCACTGCGAAGACAATTTCTTATATGTTTTATACATAATGGCCAAGATGATAAATAAACTGTGAGGAAGTAAGTTATGTACAGCAGCACCACTCGCACATATCTGACAGTAACCTAGTTCAGAGACACAGTCTGAGATGGATCACAGGCTCACAAACCTCCACGAATCCATTAAAACCAAAACCTGACTTACGGTGGGAGCTCACACAGGGGCTGGAAGGCAGTAAACTGGCCTCTAAATGGCTTTGATCTAGACGGATCACAACGGTGTGCAGATGTCTGGGTGCTGTGCTGTGAGGCCTGTACCTACAGTGACCCACCAAGACCCAATCTGACCCATTCCCTCCCTGGTCAGACCGGGAGGCTGCTGGGAGGCCATTCCGTCAGGCGGCCAGGGTTGGTGTGCTGAAGGCGAGATAGCAAGAGGCACTTCAACCCCCCCCCAGAAACCTCCGCCTGAGCTCCAACAGCTGCTTGCCCCCTCCCCTGAGGACACACACACAGAGAGAGAGAGAGGGAGAGAAGGGGTGGGGGGAGGAAGAGAGAGAGAGAGAGAGACACACACACAGGCTGCATCATGTGATCGCTTCTTTCACTCGGGCGGCCGGACGTCCACAGCAGCAACAAGCTCCTCAGCTCAAACCTGATGTGTTTCTGAGGAACTCAACCCTGGGGAGAAGGAGAGGGAACAGACGGCGGGGTGCGATCACAACCTCGCTGGCTTTGAAAAATGGATTCTCGCTCTGAGGTCATGGATTTCTCTCTGCTGTTCTCACAGAAGCTCCCTGTCCTAAGATGGACTTTACAGTAGGGCTGCCAGCTGACCTCTTGCAAACCGAACAGGGTCGGCACGCCACATTATCAGGACCTAAAGGGGCATAAAAAAGGGAGTGCTCTTTCTGCTCATTCAAACTCGTTTTCGTTCAAACTGCCAGGACCGATTTTTTGAAGTGATTAAACTGTTCTTTCTTTTCACGTCTGTACTAGCCGTGGTTGTTTCTTCCTGCTCCATGACTTCCTAATTCCTGCTCTTTGTATTTTGGCTAAAGGTGCCAATGCAGTTTTACAAACCTACCACCAGGTGTCGCCCTATGACCAGTCTACGGAGTGAGGGGCGCTGTTGGGGCCGTAGTCCGCCCGCAGGAGGAAAACACACGCAATATCAAGCATTAGTCACACGAACTGCGTTTATTTGTTTTTTAATACATTTATGTGCCCTTGATGTGAATTGTTGCGTTGTTTTACAACATATTAAGCACGAAACATGCCGCCATCTTGTACGCGGGGAAATCGCCCAAACCGCATCCCGCTAGTAAAATCTGACAATTTGAAATCGTCTTGCTTTTGTCGCCTCGCCAAACATGAATCAGGAGTTTTGTTTAAATCGGGGGTTTACACTAGGAAATTCGGCAACCGATACATCAGCGAGCTCTTATTTATATTTATTTTGTTCCAACTTTTGGAACCGTTATTTCCGCTGTCGTCCCTACATTCATCCACCAAAATACACAGCACAGCCGTGGGCCGTATGAAAGGGAGCACTAAAATAATGAAAAAGCAAATGGTAAATAAAAGACATAAAACTGGACCAGATTAAAAAGAAAAACGCACATCCTCCACCACCACCTTTGTTGCATTCCCCGTGTGTGTTTCCATTGTACATTACGATCAGTTCACATGTCATAAATACAGTATGGACGAATTAGTTCTGGACGAAATCAAAAACCTAATGTTAAAAAACTAAAGCAGTGCGCGCAGAGTCTGATTCACTCTGCATGATTAACTCGGGAGCAGGTTTAGCTTTTGACTCTTGTTGTTCTGCTGTTTCCGAATGTATTCATTGAAGAGGAATAACCAGACGTTGTGTTTTTAGGAGGAAGAAGGAGGCCCGGCTGGCATCTTCAAAAGATCCGCCAGCTTTGACAACCTGTTTGACGAGGTCAGTGTCCGCGCCATGCGCACTCAACGCACCGCTAGGGAGACGTCCTCAAGCGCTCGAGCACGTTTGAAGACGCTACAACTTGATTTTTTTTTTTAATGGGGCGCTGAAATGAACCCAGTGCCTGCCTGAAAGGTAGAAAATAAATTGACTCCATGCTTTGAAACACAGTCAGCAAAAATGTAAGGTGCAATTTGAAGTACCTGCTCTGGATAAACCACAAACGGCCACCAGTTTTAGTCTTTCAAACCTTTATTTATTTATTTATTTTTGCACTCTTCACGAGCCAATCGGGGGAAGATTATCAACAAAATGTCCAACATTAAACCGTGTTGATGACCTTTTATCTTTGCTCTCAAACTTTACATCATTTGCATTTGTACTCATCAGGAGGAAGGCGGGCTGTTCAGTGGACTTCTTAAGAAAACCCCCAAAGCGTCTGGAGATGAGGCAACTGCAGAGGTGAGTGTCTGTGTGTGTGTCTGTGTGTGTGTGTGTGTGTGTGTGTGTGTGACTAGTTACACTGTTGGCATCACTGTCTGTGGTGGCTGTTATTGTACATATTTATATATATTCCATTTCTCTATTTTCCAGGACAAAGATGACCGGAAGGAGCTGTCGGCAAGTAATGACAGTCTGTTTGAAAACATCCACACTAAGGTACCGTCTTGACAAATGTTGGCTTTTGCACCACAATAAGGAATGTCAGCACTATAAAATATTGCTAAATGTTTATTTAAACGAGCAGAGTTTCTCATGTACATTTAGAAAAAAAACAACACATTTTAGAATATTTTAAGCTTGTTTAGTTTAAGTTTGATTATTTTGATTTAGCCTATACTTCATTTCAACATGCTGGCACTGTTCTTTAAATGTTACTGTCAACTGTGACACATTACAGATCCTCCTGATGTAGTAGTTTTTACTGCCACTTATGCAGGTTTTGTCTGTCTATTGTGTTTTTAGGCGAACAGTATTTTCAGTGGCATGTTTAATAAGAGTCATAAACCAGCAGAGGGGACTACAACAGAGGAGGCACAGCAATGACCCTTACACAGAGTTCACAGTATAGTACCCCACTTGACTGTACATTATGTGTGTTTGTCTTTTTTCTGTTTTATTTTCTGTTCAGGAATTAAACACAGGCGAGGATAAGAAGTTATCAGCCAGTGGTGAAAATCTGTTAGAAGCAGCCACATCAAAGGTACAAATGTTTTGTCCGACGAACACGATCTCAGCCTGTTTTTCTCTGTTCTGCCGTTGATGTATGACTATTAACGTGTGAATGCTTCTCATGTTTCAGGAGAAGACTAGTGGACTGGCAGGGATCTTCAAAAAGTCTCCCAAACCAGCTCCACGCACGATCGCTACTGAGGTAACCAAATAAACTCGTTTGTTCCTTTGTGGTGATGTGTATAGCTACTGTTTGTTTTCGGTGTCTGGGGAACTCTCTCATTTACATTTTTAAACGAATCATTCTGTGGATAAATTCTTCAAAAACAAGCTTCAACGAGTTAAAACAAAATCGATCTGCCTGCAAAAGGTTCCTTTTGGTTTTCCAGGACCCTCTCAGTGACCCAAAGGAACTGTCCGACAGCTGGGACAGCCTCACAGAAACTGCCGAGGTGAGAGCTTCTCGGAGTCCGTGGAGACACTTGGCAACTTGCTGAGCAGCGCTGATACTGTAGGCGACAGTGCCAGTGAACTTTCATGAGAATTGTTTTGCCAGCAATCATTTGCATACTTTTGAGAGGATGACCCCACTCAGAACACTATGCTAAGGTTGAAAGCTAAAAAAAAACAAAACTGCACTCTTAAGTCCAATGATATTTTTATGTTCGACAAAAAGGATTCTCAAAGTGTGCAGAGCCTTCCTTTCTCTAGATTTTATATACAGTTTTATATTTATTTTCAAACATCCGAGTAAGTTTTTGCCCCTGTCTTAAACCTTCTTGCCTGTTCCCCAACAACCCCACCCAGATGTATCAGTAGCAATAACTTAACACAATTCTTGTTTTGTTTGTTTTTTTATTTTAAAGTATGATCTTGGTGAATTGTCGACTACTAACGATAATCTTTCTGAAGCTCCAAGCACCACAAAGGTGTGTGATTCAGTTTGATTGTATCAGCATAGTTTTGCCGCTTCATGTTTTATTTCTTTAACAGGATAAAAAAGGAGGGTTTGCTGGAATTTTGAGGAGGACGTCCGAAACAGTTGAACAGCAGGTATGATATTATCAGCACTGAGAGGCGTGAAGTGTATTTATCGACACTTATTTGAGTCGTACAATCAGTAGCAGTTGGAAAAATAAATCTAGTAATAGTAATAGTGGTAGTAACCTAGAGAGAAGTAGGTATAATAAGGAACAGGCTTTTTTATGTAGCTTGATTTCTAATCTGTACATTTGTTGTCAAAGAAGCAACTGAAGACGCTCTAAATGCATAAAGAACATATTTAGTGATTTGATTTGCATGTCATGGTATTTGGCAGTTTTTAGCTTTATGTCCTTCGTCGTCTCTGTGGTCAATACAGAACGACGTTTATAAATAACAAACTAATTTATAATGCTGACTCGAAGGGCGCTCGGAAAGCACAGACCTCCTCCAAGGCCAATAGTCCAGTCTCCTATGATCTGCAAGCGCAGCCACTATGTGGTTGGATATATTTCCGAAGCCATTAGAATTACAGTATGTCAACATATGGTTGTGCCTAGCTGAAGCCTCATCATCTCAGCCCACAGTTGACCTATCATGCAGTGTTAACGGAATTGAAAAATAATATAGTGTATCTGCCCCGTGATTCGGATCTGCTCCAAAATGTAATGGGTTCTTCCATGGCCCATGCTACACCCTTCCTCCAAGTTTCATGAAAATTCGGGCCAGTAGTTTTTCCAGAATCCTGCTGACAGACAGACAAACAAACGGCACCGAAAACATGACTTCCTTGGCGAACCTAATAATAGGTACAAATGGATCCCTATAAACTCCTGGACCGTGTTTCTGTACAGCTGCTAAGCCATTATCTCTGCTATCTCTGTCTTCATTTGCAGGAAAGTGAGGACATGGGGGCACCAGAAGGAGGCGAGCTGAGACGCAGGACAACCATCAAGAAAAAAAGACGAGTGAGTTGTTCACAGTAAAGAAACATCCGGAGACATGAAAGTAGCAGGAGCTGTATTTCAACAGCTATACCACCAGGTGCTTTAGGTTGCTGTATTTATACACCCAGTGTGAGCTCTTAGCTTTGCTGTTTATATCTGTTTCTCACTGACAAACCTTTCTTTCTTTTGTTGTGTTTCAATGTTTTCAGGTTGTGTCGTTCCGAGTCAAGAAAACGCTTCCCAAAATACCCAAACTTAGTCTAACTTCACAGGTATGTACTGATCTCCTCTAGTCGTGCCTCACTTACTACTCACGTTGCTGTTTTGCTTCTGTTCTTTAACTGCAATAACAAGGAGCTATCTGACATTAATCTTCCTTTATTCCTTCACAGAGTTCAGACAAGATGCTTGTTGTTGAGGAGCCCATTGAGCTGCAGGATCTGAACCCAGCACAGGTTAGCATGATGCTATTATAAAATAGATAAACAGGAAAAAAAACATTCGAGTGGGGTTCAAAAATGTATGTATGGAAGCACACTTGGAAAATGGAAGAAAATATAAAATTGTGTAGAAATGTAAAATGTTTACGAACATATGTTTATCATGTAATTAGACACTTGTGACTGAAATTCAATAACTGATGAAAACCTGAGCCTCGGTAAACAGTATGATAATTATAGTGTATCCTTATAATATTATGCATATTTTTAATAACATTATTGGTGCTGTGATAAGATTGCAGTGTCATTTAACTGTCTATTTCCTTTGTAAAGCACAGCCTTAGGTCACCACTCTACATCTGAATACAGGGAGAAAATAAACCCTTTTCTGTATGTCAACGATACAGAACCATAACACACATACAGAGAGAATGGTAGTGACAGTAGTTACAGGTACTAACCCTTTAAGCTGCATTTTGTTTCACAAAGCTGCGTTATTGTGTTTGCTTTTCCAGGAGAGCACAATAGAGGTCCAGCCTGTGGAGATGGCAGCTTACCCCACTGAAGACAGCCCTCTTGAACACGAGCAGGTGTGTTTTTGGGGCGATTTCACACCTGTAGTTCGGTTCATTTGATCCGGACCAAAAGACTAAATGACAAAATATTGCGTTTTAGTTCTGGTCTGGTTCGTGTTCACCCATGACTTTTTTACAAACAATCCAAAAAGGAGTAAACATGAAGTTATACAGACTGACAGGTAACTCATTGATTGGACAGTTTTGGTGATGTCATCCTGCATCATCAGGACTGGTGAGTCATGCAGCACTTTACTGCTTCTTATGTGTACATGATGTGAATATTTATGTTTTCTGGTGCCACAAAGAGCTCACAAACAAATAACTGATTATTATATTATCAGTAATATTATTAGGCTGCAAATGGACTGCATGTTACGAATAATAACATGCAGATACAGTACAAAAAAGAGGCATCTTGTAGAGCAATATTATAGGGCCTTTTAGTGTGGGATCACGATGTCACTCTTTTTAATAGATTTAGTTAAGTAATTAATTAAGTACACAGAGTAGGAGTAAAACGCTTGTGCACAACACACCTGAGCTTTAGCTGCTCCAGACTGTTTCATTGATGAGGCCGTGTCTCCTTTGGGCTAGCCTTATTCCAAGTGAGGGTGTCCAATACTGCTATTCTGTCCAGAAGGTTTTCAGGTCAAGAACGAAAGTCCCTACATCAATAAATGAACACTTTCTACAGGGAGATAGTCCATTATTCACTGATCATTACCTTTATGCACAGAGCTGACCGTCTCATGTGGCAATACGTTAAAGATTTGTTTGTACCACAAAGTAACAGTAGGAGGGGTTTCCTAGATCCATTTTTACCAAATTATCTAAAAGGCTTATTCAGTTCAGGACCAGCAGATGGATTTATTAGTAGTTTGGCATTTGAAATCATGCTAAAATCACATCTCGACTATTAATAAAGTCATGTGGCTGGTCTGTTTGCTTTCACACTACAAATGAACCGCAGCAGTTCCTCCGCTTGGAGGAACAGCAACCGGACCGATACAGCTTGAAAAGGAGGGTCTCGGTCCGGTTGTTTGGCCCACACCAGGGTTCCAGCGACAGCTCTCACAGCAGCCCAAACGACCGCACTAACCGGGCAAACGCTCTGTTTCATTTTCACTGAACCAAACAGCGCCCTGAGTGTCCGCCTGTTTTACTACACATATGCAACCGATGCTGCAGGTTGTAGGTTTTCATTGACAAACATCTCTGTTTTCAGGAAAGTGATGAGTTGATGGAGTGGTGGAACACCGTCAAAGGTTAGTACGATTGTGTCTACCTTTAATCTGTATTTGTTTGTTGTGCTGCTCCACCAGGAGATTTCCCACTGATGCCAGAAAAAGTGTGGAAATCCCACGTTCTCACACACACACACACACAAATAAAAATGCTTCTTTTAATGTAAATGTCATAAAAACGAAATCAGCACAGAAAACTAGAAACAAAACACTGTTTTATGTATTTGCTCCATATACTAATTGTATTATTTCTGCTTCCGGTTTCCAGGTTGGACAGACTGGAACGAGACATCCAATTTCCAGGAAGGGGATGAGGAAATGTAAGCCAAGTTTCTTTTCTTCAATAACTTTACATTAATAACATTAAAATTTACCCAGAACATATTTTAGCATTCTGAGGACATTTTAGTGCGCAGGAGGTCGTTTATTCCTTTTTATATGTTCTGCTTCTTATCCTGGTTGTGTTAATATAGTTAATTATATTATTATTAATATTATTAGAAATGATTGTTATATACTGCTGGGAACGAAGGAGGTTCATGTAGGAACTATTTTCTTTCTATCGATAGTTCCCACATGAAATGGCTCACAACAAATCTGTGGATTATCTTCAGTAACCAGGTCGTGATTTCTGGAAAAAGACATTGCTGTTGAGTTTTTCAAATGTATATTTGTGGCGCTTTAAGCACCACAAGCTGAGTGCCATAGTCATATTATATTCAAACAAAGCAGACATCTCTACAGCCGATATCTCCAAAACACTGCAACTCACGCCAAAACAATCTCGATCGATACATAGGGAAGAGGAATAATACTACAGGGAAGAGGAAAAATATTTATTTCTGATTTTGGGGTGAACCACGTCTTTTTAAAAAGTCCTAAATTTAACTTGGTGAACCCTGCAGCAACCCTGTTATCCAGTATTTTTCAGCATTGGGGTTCAAATGATAAATGCCAATATTTTAAGAGCCCATGTTTTCCTGTGTCCACTTGCAACTTTCACATGCACCTAGTAAATAAGTATTTCTTATCACACACGCCGCTGAAAAGGCGTCGCCCACAAAACCATTGCTGTCCTATGGTACGGCGCGCCTGGCGTGCGCTCCTCTCCTGCGTTGTGTGTCGCGCTTTTCTGGCGGTTTTTAGACGCGCATAAAAGTTTAAATATTCTTAACTTTTCAGCGCAGAATCGCACCGCTTGTCAACGTCAAACTTGGCCCAGGCAGCCAATTAAATCAAGCAAGCGGCGGCCTTTACGACTTTAGCATTTTCTTCCTGTTGCTTGAGCCGCCAGGTGAATCTCTCTGAGTGTAATGCCGTGTAATATGCCGATAAGTTGGACTGTGAGAGCGCTGCGGAGCAGGGCCGCACGCCTCTGCGCTGCGTCACTGTGTCCTCGCCCGACTTACAAGCATTTACCTTTAAAACTTAAATACAAAACAAATACACCATCTCATGAGTTTCAAGCCTTTACAGCTCTCATGTGAATCTCCAGGGCGATGGAGCAGGCAGCTGATCGCGTCTACATGGCAGCCCGTCTGTTCGTGCGTCTTTTCAACCAGCGCGGGGCGTCCTTACAGCATCGCATCCTGGAGCTTTTGGCCCTGGCCGACGCTGCAGATCAATTCCACAAAAGAACGGTGACAGCTGCTGTGGGTGGAGGGGTGGCCAGAGTTGCAGGCAGCGTGGCAACAATCACAGGGCTCATTCTGGCGCCTTTCACTTTTGGTGCCTCTATTATTGTCACGGCGGTGGGGATCAGTGTGGCGACAGCGGGCAGCATCACGTCGGCGACAGCCAATATCACAGATACAGTTCACTGCAACATGGACCGCAAGAAGCTGGAGAAGATGATTCAGGGCTACCAGGAGGAGATCAAAGAAGTCAGAGAGTGTTTGGAGTTCGTACAGGTGAGGAAATGTTTGCTTTGAGTTTGTAGCTGAATCTCACACAGGCTCTGCAGATGTGTCTACGGACTAGGTCCAGTGGAGACATAGTAATGCAGAAATACTGTAACTAGACCAGAATTAGAGATTCCTGGAAAAAAAATGTGGTTGCTTTGTAGATTTTAATCTGTGAATAATTTTTTCGATTTAGTGAGAGAAGTTCAGTCTATAAAATGCTAGAAAATGGCAAATAAATGCCAATCACGTGTTCAGAGCCCAATGCGTCGTCTTCAAGTTGTTTGTTTTAGGTTTTGGACCGACAGTCGAACAATGTTACAACAATGTCAAAAAGACAAAAGCAGCAAATTCTCACCTTTGAGGAGCTGAAACCAGCAAATATTTGGTATTTTGTAAGTAATGTAGGAACAAGAAATGCTTGAGTTGCTGTAGAAACACAGCGTCGCACTGTTAAGGTCATTTTTCAACTGGAAAATGTCCTGCTTGTATTTCAGTCATCTTTAGGAAAACAAATTCAAGGGACCCCCATCCTATGTCCATAAAATGTTGTAAAATGTAAAAAAAATAATATTGGACAATATTTGTAACCCCCAAGTATCAACATTTTTATATCTGCCTCAAAAACCCAGTATTTATCGGGCTGTAACTGCCTATAAGTTTAGCTTGAGAAGAGCTCAGTTAGCTCAACTGTTAAACCAGCAGGGGTGTTTTTGGATTGTTAGCTAGCTAACTAGACAGGAAGACAGTTTAGGTAGCTAGTAAATGTATTTTTTTTGGTCATCACAATAGTAATGGAATTGCATAGAGATGTGAGGATGGGTTTGTGTAGCAATAATGGGAAACCCCAGTCGACAGGTAATTAACCAAAGTAACTGATGTTATAATAGCCACTGCTAAGCTAGGTTTAACTTCATGTAGGCTAAGTAAGGACGGAAACGTGTGCATTAAAAATGAGTTTGGGATTACATATGTGAATAGGGATACACTGTAATAGTTTAAAAATCACGGGAAAACCGTCCACCTTTAGTAGTGTCCCTGCAAATGTATTTATTGAAATCTTTTTTTGTCTCTGGGCCACTTGTAGGACGGCATGGACACCTTGCAGGAGTGGGACTTTGAGAAGTACTCAGACAGCGCTGCCAAAAAAGCTCTTAACCGCAACCTCAAACATGTGTTGAAGGAGGGCGGCCGCGCCGGAAAGGCCCTGATGATCAACACCGATAAGCTCATCAGAACTGTGCAGGTTTTAGGGGCTGCAGGCGGCGCCGCCAAAGCTGCCCAGGCCATCAGCGTCACCACAGGGGTCATGTCGGCCCTCTTTCTCGCTCTGGACGTTTTCTTCCTCGCCAAAGACTCCCATGAGCTCCGCAAGGGTGCCAAAACTAAGTTTGCCACCAAGATCAGGGACGTATGTAAAGAACTCCAAGACGGCCTCCTGGAAATGAACAAGGTCAAAACCCAGCTGCAGAAGACCATGGACGGTATTGAGGTGGAGGAGTATGAGGAGACTGAGGAGGTGGAGGTGGAAGTTGACGACGATCTGGAGTCGGATCCGAAGAAGCTGGCTGAGCTGGAGCAGGAGCTGGACCTCCTGGAGGAGAAACTGGACAAGGAGGAGCAGAAGAAGATTAAAGAGATGCAGAAGGAAAATTTAAAAAGTAAGAAGGAGAAAAGCATGAAGGAAAAAGAAGAGCCAGAGGAAAAGAAGAACAAAGAGGAGGAGGAAAAGGATGCTAAGAACAAGGGAAAGAAGGAAAGTAAGAAGGGAAAAGGTGAGCGAGAAAGCAAGGTTGAGTCAAAATTAAAGATTTCTGATGAGGAAACAGAGCAGGAAAGTGAGACTGTCAAAGCGGCCAATGAGGAAGTTCAAGAACAATCTCAGAAACGGGAAATGGAAAATGAAACTGAAAACCGAATTACAGCTGGAAAGGAAATATATGAGAACAAGCGAGACAAGGCAAAAGAAGACAAAAGTACAAATAAAAAGAAAGATGAGAAGGGAGAAGAGAAAAATAAGAGGGTTAAGACAGAGAGAGAAAGTGACAGGAGTATGAGCAGCAGAGAGGATGAAAGAGTGATGAATAAAGAGAAAGAGGCGGAAGGTGGGAGTTCAAGGAGGCGCAGCAGCAGGAGCGACAAAGAAAGAGCTCACGGGAGTGAAAGAGGGAGCAAACATGAAGCGAAAGAAACCGAGAGAGTCAGCAGAGACAGAAAACAAAGTGACAGGAACGAGAGCCGGAGGAGGACAGAGGAGGAGAGAGGAGCGAGGGACTGGGGAGCATCTGAGAGAAGGGCAACAGGCGACACGAGGAAAGAGTCACATCGAAGCCACGAAACGGCGACGAGGGGGGAGCGTTCGGAAAGGGAGGGGGGGAGCAACAGGGAGGAGTCTGACTCAAACAGGAGTCACCGCAGGAGAGGCACAGCCCCGCACGATGAGCGGAGGGGGGGAGGAGAAGAGAAAGGAGGGCGCAGGACTGAGAGCGCAAGGAGGCAGTTAGAGAGGGCAGGGGCCGAGGAGGAGGAGGAGGAGGAGGAGAGGGGGAAGAGGAAAGAGGATGGACAGAGTCAGAGGAGAGGAAGTGACCGAGAGCATGGACACCACATCCGCCGAGCACGATCCAACGCGCTGCTGGAAGGTGGACTGAATATTTAGTTTCAAAGATGCTTTATATTTGTAAACATGAATACGCCGTTATTAACTAAAGGTTATGTTTGGATTATTTTAAGTCTGTCTCGAAGACCAACGGGAATTTGATTGCATGATGATGGAGACCTTCTTTTTTCCGATACTGCTTTGTGCAAGATCTGATCGGCTGTAACGTCAGAAGTTCCCTCGTAGGCACAGTTGCTTCACATTTTTGACTACTAAAAAGGATGGCTAAGTGTGATATCAGTTGGACTAACACAATACTCAGGTGTACTGGCTTTGAAGTGATCCCTTCCTCGCATGACTTCACTGTAAGAGATGGGAGGAAACATCCGAAGTTCAACCGAAGCTACTATGAGCAGTCTGAGTTAGCCACATCAAGTGGGGATTTTCCAAAGTTACCATCTTTTTCGTTCAAACAAAACCTTTTTGCGTTTCCCAGAGACAGTGTCACCTAGCAGAGCTGCAGCGGAAGGAAACTGTACAAAAATGAAATTACACACTTACACGTATTTAATTACACATATTTGTCCGTCTTACGGGCTTCAATAGAAATGAATGGGAAACCGAGTGAATATTCATATACCGGAAGTTTAATCTGCTCTGAAGAAGCCGGGTCTTCATACTTTGGATTTCTATCTCGAGTCCACTGTGAGTCTAGCAAGAGAACTTTGTGCGCAAAAACTGCCAGTTTGTGCAAAGTTTAAGCTTTCTTTTTTCCACAGAAACTAATGAGCAACATTGGTTAATATTAAAGTATGACAGAAAAAGGTTGGGGACCACTGTGCTAATTCATGCCGAAGCCTCACGTTAGCTCCAGCTGATCTTTGGAAGATGACTGCACTTTGCTCTCCAGCTCTCACACTGTAGTTGCACTACAAAGGTTATCTCTTCACGGCCAGTAGGAATGATTACAGCAACCAGTAACTCTCAGCCTCCATTTGGGCACGTTAATGTGTGCTAATGATGAAAAAGTCTAAACCTGTCCTTTGATTGTGAGTGATAACTGGTAAAAGTGTTAACTGTTCCAGGAGTCCACTGGTCCGCGCTGAAGCCTATTTATCAAAAGTCTTCGGTTTAGCTTTACCGAAGAGAACAAAGACCCATTGTGTAGTGATGTTGTGTGACTATGGCCTCTTTCTAATTAAATCTCTGATATTGTAGAGTATTTAGTTTTTGAGAACTGAAGTACTACCACTAGGAGTCACCAAAGCTAGACATTTTCTAATCTTGTATATACAGTAGGAGTTCTGACTGCTGCCTTCCTCTTTTATACTCCTGAGTAACTCCTAGCTGCTTTGTAAAGATGCCACAGCATCTCTGAAGAACTCTACACAGCAGATTTCCTGCTAAATCTGACCTGGATGCAAATTTTGTAAAATACAGAGTAGAGGTTGCTAGTATTTTGTTAATTCCTCGTGATAATGATTTAGTGATACTGTGATAAATATAACCCATTTTAAAGATATATTTTAAACTTCCAAATGTGTTCCTGAAACATGTTGTGGTTTTTATTTCACTAAGAAGGCCAGGATGGTTGTGAATCTTTTCATGCAGGTACAACTTGCCCTGGAAATGTACCAGAATAATAAGGACCATTTCTGTAACTAAATCACATGGTACAGACCATTTTTGTTCAGTGCACTTTAACTAGGCTTTGCCTCCTTTCTGTCAGTGCTCAAGTATTTTATAGGTTCACTGCATGTATTTATATATGGGTAAATATTATTTTCTACTGTGGTGGTTTCTTACTGAACAAATAAATTATTAGTTATTGAACTGTGAAGCTGTTTTGGCTCTTAATTTTAAAGAAAATCATGAACATCTATTTCATGAGACAGGTTTGAGGTGTGTGTGTGTGTATATATGTATATATATATACACATATATATATATATATCATCTCATTTTCTGTATATGTACATATATATATATATATATAATATAAAATACACACAGGACTACACTGAAGCAGCAGCTCACTCTCAGGGGCTACATGGTTTTATGACACTAGATGTATAATAATATAGTGTGTACTTACATTACATAGCTCTTTTAGAGGGACAGCTCATGTTAGATGTTTCGGAGATAAAGCCAGAGAGGCCAGACTGAGGTGGTTTGGACATGTTCAGAGGAGAGACTGTGAATATATTGGTAGAAGGATGCTGAGGTTGGAGCTGCCAGGCAGGAGGTCTAGAGGAAGACCAAAGAGGAGATGTATGGATGTAGTGAGAGAGGACATGAAGTTAATTGGTGTGAGTGAAGAGGATGCAGAGGACAGGGTTAGATGGAGGCGCATGATTCGCTGTGGCGACCCCTGAAAGGGAACAGCCGAAAGGCAAAGAAGAAGAAGCTCCTACAACAAAAATCAATGATTATTTAAGAGAAAAAAGTCAGTGACACGGGAAGCCGAAGTTCATCGCCCCACATATTTTGGGGGGGTGGGATCTACTTTAATTTATACAGCCAGGTTAAAAAGCACAGTCAAAATCAAATCAGATCATCAGATTTGGTTAAACGAATCACAGATCAGATTATGTAACATATTATTGAAATGAATAGAAGGAAATGAGTGGCTTCTGAAATATTTTCCATCTTGTCATCGTTTTCTCCGGATTCATATCTCGCATGTCCAGAAGTGACAGGTGACGATAGTCTCACAGAATGAGGAAGCGTTGTTCACAAGTGTCTCTGTTGTCTGTCCATGTTGTTTTTGCTGCGTACACTTTCATATATATTGATTGGAGTGTTTTCATAGAACAATTTTATAAAGTTAGTGAGAGATTCCTGAAAAAAATATTTTTACACACGTCCTCCTACAGTTTTAGTGCTTTTTAGTGCTGCCAAAGTTATTCATATGTCAAATTGTGTCACTTTTTTGTAGGTGGGACTTTTCTTACAGCCACACTGTAATGCTAAAGTCAGCATGCTAACAGGCTCACAGTGACAATGCTGAAGATGCTGATGTTTAGCAGGTATAATGTTTACCGTTATCACCATCTTAGTTTAGTGTGTGGAAGAAAAGTCTGGGATCACCAAATTAGGATTCATCCTCAGGGCACCATGAAAGTCAACTGGCAATTCTTCCAATAGTTGTGGAGATATTTCGGTCTGGGCCAGCGTGGTGGACCGAACCAACAGAGTGATATTTCCATGCCCAGCGCGGCTAAAAACACGACTAAGCCATGCTAAACACAGCCATCTCTGTGAGGGTGTTATTAGGCACAGTGGTAGTTATTGAGCTATTGCACTTAAAGCCACAAAGGTGAAACTCATGGAAAAGTTAAGAGATCACCATCCAATAATTGTTGAGATATTTCAGTCCGGACCAAAGTGGTGGATCGAGCCACCAATCGACAGACTGCCATTTCCATCCCAATGCACTTTTATACATGGCTAAGAACAATCCCACAGACATCCATTATATGTATATACATCTCAGCCATTCTATACAGTACAAACTCCATTGACATTTGAAAATACTCAGTGTTGCACATAGATTAACTGTACACAAACCCATTATGATGACATGTATAGTTAATGAGTTATATGGGCCATTAAAGTCTATGGCGTCCCATTGTACTTATAGCACAGCACATATAACTCTTTATGTTGACCCCATTCACTCCCATTACATCTTTAACTCTGCCAATTCAGTAAGGTCAATGAGTTTTCATAAACTGATCAGGATCACTGTGTACAGCACTCACACAATTTCTTAAGAAAATGCTTCTGTAGTTTCACTATCGTTATCTCGCACACTCCTTCTTGGCATTTGTTACGTCTTTCCTCTCCTACAGTGCGCAGACACACGCTGCACTGGGCGCAGATTAATTTGTGTATTTTGATCAAGCCGACAGAACAATATAATTATTCCGAGACAATCAATGCGGCTACATTTCACATGTTTGATGGCACGACTGTAAGTTTAACCTGTTTAAAAGTAAATGTCTTAGGGTGCTTTTCACAGTTTAGATTCTCGCTCGGGAAGAACCTGTCGTGATGCGGCTGCCAGTATTTTGTGGGCGTTTTTTCATAAATATTACATCATTCTTGACTATGTTTCTTGTTCTTAGGTCTCTCTTGGAAAAGAGATTTTGATCTCAATGACTCAGCCTGATTAAATAAATGCCTGGGGCACAGCTTATTTTACGAGCAGTTAAGGTGAGCATAGTGTGAACAATGCCATTTGAAAAGGAGACATTTAAAACTCAGTCTTCTAACCTAAAATCGATTCTGTCACCCGAGTAAAAATCCCTGTCAAGATTTTTTTAAATATATATATATATAATGTAATGTAATCATCTAAATATCAAAGAATAATATTTACTCAATAAAGACAAGAGCCAACAGTTTGACGTAAGTAGCCTGACACCAAACTGCTGCTGGAAATTCCCTTTTTCAAACCTTCAATAGCTCTCAGACTGAGAGGGAAACACAGTGTCAGTGACATTCCTCCCAGGTTTCAAAGTGAACAGTTTAACCTGTCTGCCATTCTGGCACTCATTGGAACCAGTAAATCTAAACGTGGGCCAACTAGGAGTGGAGGGTGACATATCTCTTTATAAGCTGTAATATGTTTTCACCATTAGAAGAAAAACTGTACAGATTGTTTTCAGTCATTTGATGCAGTTTTCATGGATCCGTTAGAGGAACTGCAGCTAGAGTAGTTTCGTTTAAAGATACTGAGGTCAAGTCGTCTGTATTTTGTCTGGGCATTTAGGGGCTGATTCCAGTATTTCAAGACTCAAAATATTAGAATTTTAGAACAACAAATACAAAAAAAAAGGGTTTAGTATTTCCCCCCAAAATTTGATTCAGCTTCAGCTTTTTTAAGATTTTTTTTATTTTGCAGCCTTTTTGCCTTTATTTTATAAAGTGCCTCTATTCACAGTGAAGAAGCATACAGGAAACGGGGGGGAGAGAGGGGGGTTGACATGCAACAAAGGCTGGAATCAGACCAGCAACGTTGCAGTTATGTGGCATGCACTGTAACCATTCGGCTACCAAGACGCTCCCAATCACAGCCTTTTCATTTCTACTTTGACAAAGTATTGTACTAAACGACTTTCGCATAGCCTACAGTTAATCTGTTATGGCCCAGTCGGGGAGAGCTTTAACCGGGTCAGCACTTTGTGTCCACCTACTAGCTTTCGGGGGCTTTTTTGAACACAAGGTCTTCTTCAGTGACTTCTAAAAGCTAGTAAATGGAAAATTGAGCTTAGATTATACTGTTGCTTATCTTTTCCATAGATCAAATCTAAAAATATAAACAAATGTTGTTACTGTCTATCATTGTAAGTACTCATAATCATCCTAAAACGTATGTCAAAATCTTAACTTGTAGTTGAGAAGGATGCTTAAGCACTTTGTCTACTCCTCCATACTGCTTCACTGTGTTCATTGTACACTGTCCTTTGTACTGTACTGTATAGGCACATACTATACCCTTCATTGAGATGAGAAGAAAACACTGTGGTACACAGAAAAATACAAGCTGTGGGCAAGCTGAGTTCCCCTTTGAGAATTAGTTTCAGGAGAAGTAAAAACGGGTTCTCTCTCGCCATATTACCTTTAGAGTATTTGTTAAGGGTGCCTGTTAGTAGACCAATTCAGATGTTGACCCTTTTCACAATAACTAAGGAAACGGCGGTTTCTCACTGAGTCCTTGTTGTTTTTTAATATATACTTTCACAGGCTTCTCCCCTTTTCACACTCAACTGAAGTGCATTGAAGTTTATAGGGTTATATGCCGTAATCTCTGTGCCTTGTTAAGTGTACTGTTGTATTTGCGATGTTCTCTTTTGTTATTGTCCTTATGAACTTCAGGAAATGAACCAAACCTTTCTTTCTGGTAAACCTAGAAGATGGAAGCACCAGTAAGATAAACAATCTGATAGGAATGTTCGATGACACTGTACCTTGGCATATACTAAAATATTTGGCAGAACGACAGAAAAAGAGTCTGGTTTCTGTCATCACACCAGGTGACGCTGTATGGTGAGGTACAGTTTACTTTGTTGCACAATGAATTATCACATGGCAGTATGAATTCCAATAAACTAATAACAATTTTTTTACCAGTATTATCAGACCGTGAGGCACACTTTTTCACATATTTAAGCTACAAACCACAACCAGTTTAATCTTAGTTTAAGAGAGCGTTTGTGAAATAATTCTGCTTTCTCTACACTTTTAATTCTGTTCTCACTACTGCATTTTTAGTTTCTTTTATTGAATTTGGGGCAGCGTCTGCACTATACCTTTGTTTCTGGTCAATTTTTTTGTATTCTCTTTATCTGAGTTTTATTCATGTTGTTCTAATGCATTTATGTCCTTTATGTAAAGCAGTTTGAATTGGCTCTGCTCTGTGTCTAAACAGATAAACTTGGCTTACCTTATATATTTAAAAAAGAAAAGCAAAAACAAAAAGAAATCTATCACGTGAAATCACTGACTTCATATTTAACATTCAGATGGTCGAGTGAATTGTTAAAGAGTGTTTTAAGGACAGCTAGTAACCTCACTTATAACCAATAGTGAAATCTGATTTTTCATTTCATATTTCAAACTGATTTTATAATTTTGGAATCTGTAAAGTCACTATTTGACTTGATGCATTTAATTTTTTTGTGAGTATATATGAAATAGTTTTCATTTTTATTCCTACTTCCAGTTCTATGACGTATTATTTATTCACTAATCTACTGTACATCATTTTATTTGAGTAGCATAAAGGGAACTACAAAACAAAATATCATTCTACAACCCTGTGTTGTAAAATGATCAATAAATCTATCTTGTATATTTTGAAAGTAGATATATAAAAAAAATGTAGATAATGAAGTATCTGTTAGTTGATGAACAACCAATTAGGCCCACAACCCATAATCAAAACTTTGAACTATAATAACCCTTTGGATGAATTATTAATGGAGGTGCTTAGTGGGGAAAACAAATCCTGTTCAGTAAATCAGACACTAGTGACAAATGACAAAGCTCATTTCATAGAACTAGCTTCCTGAAGTACACACCTTCCATGCAGGTAGTAGGTCAGGTGAATTCTTTCGAGGCGACGCCCTCTTCAGAGTGCTGTGTCACTCCCTGCATCACCACCACGAGCATCAGCCCTGACGTCTGCCGATTTAAACACTTCCCGCAGGGATCGTATGCACACAGAGGAGCAGAAACCGCTGAACAAAGAACATTCCTGCAGCTCAACATTTGACTTTTACAGCTGAGGTACGAAACCTTGATCACATTGCTTAAAAAGTGGAATGCTTGTTTTAATTTTGAGGTGTTTAAAATTGCTAATTTTGTCACAAGATGGACTATTTAATTAGTATTTATTCTGATCTCTCCACTATTGCAGTATAGTATAGAACTGCATATTATAGTAGGCCTACACATAAGACAGTAGTCATTTGTGTCAGTGATATTTGTAGACAATGAAGGAGAAACATATAAGCAGCACTCTGATATTCGGCTTATATGAATTTGTTGGGTATAGCTGTATGCATGAGACAATAACTAAAAATGATTCATGAAGTTTAACATTTTGTATAAATACAAATTTTTACTTCAGATATGTTATTCATTTTATTGGGTATGGATATGCTAAGAACAGTTTTAATGCACTCTGGCACCATATGCATTTCTCTTTAATTCAAATGATGTCTCAGCACCTCGGGCCTTCTTCAATATCAACAATCCTGAACAGTTTTAATATCCGTTCAGTATTTTTTACGATTTTCCAGCTTAAATGGAAGCCTGTTGGTGATAGAAAGGCTCTCAAACCAGACCTTATTTGTCAGATTTGTGGACATTGACTCTATTTTTTGTGAATTTCCTGTTTTGTCCTGTTAGGAATGGCACGAGGACTGATCCTGTTGGTCGCTGCATTGGTGGTGTACGTGGCACCGGGTATCCAAGGAACGGCTCATTTGTCATTTGCAAATATTACAAATAATACAGAGGTTGGATTTATATCACTTTAATCCTCTCAGTGTAAATGCCTGTTTGACCTTAGTACTTTAAACAGACTCTAATATTTGTTTAACGATCACTTTCAAAGTTATAGTTTTAGAATTGAAAATAAAAAGATAATTTGCTTACAAAAGCTACAGTCAGGTTTAACATGGTTCTGGTTTTCAAGGGATACTCCAGCAATCTCACTATTGCACTTCCATAAAGTTGAGGAACTCACAGGGCTGAGGTATTCCGAGTTTTAGTCCCTAGTATGGGTCAAGATCCAAAAATCCATGGATCCTACACTTCCCATAATGCAACACAAAAGTACCTTTCTTTAGTTGACATCTCAGAGTTTAGAAAGACATAGTAGTACTCCGAGTCACGTGTAAGTATTATCAAAAATGTATTAGTTGTATTTTTACCACAGAATATTTTTATAACCCGACAGATTTTAGTCCAGTGAGAGTAGATTATTTAAGCCCCTTAAACTACTCTTGTGGCTTGGTGTATAAACGACGTGTGTCTACCAGGTGAACGTCACTCGGGCTGGTTGTGGAGTCACTAAACTGTGTGTGGAGGCCCCAGCTAACTGCAATCCTACTGGAAACGACAGCTGTCTGTTTGCGTCTGTGGTCGCCAGACCCCAAGTGGCTCCTAACGGCACTGAACTGTCCTTCAAACTCAGTGGAAACTCCAGCGGGTACATCGCGCTGGGACTCACTGTGAATGCTTCTCAGGTAACACACACACACACACACACACACACACACACACACACACACATAATTACTAGTGAAATAATTCAGTTACCTAAAAGCAAGAAAGAAGAATGTAGTGGGGGCCAATTTCAATCATCTTTTTGCTAAATTGGACACATAATTGTAGCTCATGTCACTTTAGTTTTAGCAGGAAGGTCTTCAAAATAAGTGACTTTGTGCATAATGCAGACAGATATGTGTCTGTAAATGGACACATACCTGCCTTACTGGTTACCTTTTAACATGCTCAGTCCCAAATATTCAGTCTATTGTCCCAAATCAAGGGCTGGATCCTCCAAAGGACTTAGCCAGCAAAGGTAGGTCCCCTACAGAGATCTTAAGGCCAGGCCGAACCCCCTTTCTCTTCCCCAAACGAGAAAGTCTAGATTCACAGAGACCAAACGTAATGTTATGTCCACAAAGAGGTTGTCCTCTGTCTGCCAGCAAAATTTAAATACCAGCAGTAAACTGAGCCATGTGTTATGATACCTGAGACACAGGCAAATATTGTACCAGGTTATACTTAATATCCATACAGCATTTTAATGTAACTCCAGGTTGTAAACCGTCCCCAAAAGCAAATTGACTTCCTTCTTTATACTTTTACTGACTGAATGCAAATAATTGCTAAATACGACATGGGCATGTGTTGTTTATAGACCTTATTTATAGAGTTAATAAGAACTGCCTGAATAGTCCATTAAGAAACTGACCTGTATTTCTCTTATAAAATAATGAAGGTGTTAAAGAATATATCATTGTGTCCTTTATAATTTGGGCAAAAGAAGGCTCAATTTACCTGCCTATACATGGAGGAACCTTTAAATCCAGTGATGTTTTCTGTATGGACTTTGGAGGATCCAGCCCCTAAATTGGGACATAGCATGAAAGACAGTTTTTCCTCCATGTTGAAGAGGGCAACCGGTGTTTTATGGCACCTATGTTTTCACAGCAGATTAATAAACTGGTGTCTGGGTATTGCAATGAAGTTACAGTGAAACAGTGTCATCATGCCTCGATGTTTCACCTGCTGTAACATGGTTAAATGTAGCATTAACTTAACTTTACGGGATATCACATTTAACTTATCGTAAATTAAAACTAAAACAAAGCAAAAAACCTCACAACTGTCATCATTAACTGTCCCAACTAGCTAGCAAAGCTAACAAGCTAGCTAGCTTTAGTCACACAACAAGCAGGCAAAACACTGGTGATGGATAGCTGACTTTTTTGGAAAAAGTTACCTTTTGTCATAGATAAGTTTGCGCATTTAAAATTACACTTGGTACCTCATAATGACCTCCAAGCACTTACATACCGCTGACACTGACCCAGTTAACTAACTTATCATGCTAGCAGCTAAACCTGGACAGAAAAATCACAAGCTTGTTCGTTACCCACAGCTTTGAATTCACTGTTTCATATCATTTAAACTATAATTGAAATTTTGCTCCTAGTGACTACAGATAAAAAATACTCTTCAATACAACGGAGTATCTTAGACAAATGTGTTGTCACATGAAGCATGTTGTGCAATGCAAAATGATTTCCAGAACTATGCTAGAACTTGACATGAACACACAATGACATGAAATACATGCAAACGGGGAAGCAGAAGTAGAAAATAATGCACAATGGCTCCAAAACATTGTGAACACATGGACAAAACAAGAAGGTCTGGAAACTAAACTATTGTTTGGACTATTTCATCACTTATATCCAGCCTTAGCAAAGACAGTGTACATTGGGTGAATTTTTCATTGTCTTCACTTTAAGGCAGCCATCTCATCGTTTCACCACAATTTCTTTCCTCAGGGAACCACCCTGCTTTTCATTTGTGCTCAAAACAGCTCGAGCAATGGGACGTTCGTCTTCCAGACAGTGCAGAGAAACAACACTGACTCTAATCTCGCTTCATCCGAGACGGTGAGGCCTTATATTTACTGTCATATATTGAGGGAGGGAAAATGTGTTTAATCCATTCTTCATACGTAATGAAATGTAAATAGTTTTAAAATAAAGTTAAATGAATGCACTTAGGTTAACAAACCTAAAAACGCATTCTTCCACTTTTCAGACAGCGATTATTTTCTATAAATTCAATCAGTTCATTCAAGTTAAAATAATCTTGCAGAGACTTGAAATTTAAGAAACAGATGATAAACAAATTGAGGAAAAAGCTACATAAAATGTCTTTATAAGGTGTTTGGCCACCACGACTCTCTTTTGGATCAATGAGCACAATTCTTCCAAACGAAATTCCCTCATTTGGTGTTGCGATGATGTTGTTTTAGACACATTGCTCCAAAATCTCCCATTGGTGTTCAGTCGGGTTGAGATCTGGTGACTGTCAAGGCCATAGCTATAATTCCCATCATTTTAACACTCATCAAATCATTGACTTGCATTTCACATGTGTCCTACTTCATTCATTCAGGTTTTTCCTTAATTTGACACCAATCTGTGGGTAATCAAATGTCAAAAATTACATCATGGTCCCATAGTAACCGTGTACAAGTGAAACGCTGGTCTCTGTATTTAAGTGCTAATAAGAAGCTGATATTTGACAGAAACCTTTTAGTTGCTCAGTTAGGAGCTTTATTGTCCACAATGTGGAAAAACTGTCTTTGGTTTCAGCACATAGCCATAAACACAACAAAAGATAAAAACAGACAAAATACATTAAAAAAATGTAGAATTAACACAAGTTTCTTAAAAGACATTAATACAGTAAACAAAATAAAAATCTATTAAAGTCACTTTGTCCTTCTCATGGTGCTCATGTTTACGTCATCCATTAGATTTTCCCACTAGCACTTGAACACACCAACTTGGAAAATTCTGTGCTTTCAACTGCAATATCAAGCAACAATGATGCTACTTTGATAGAACAAAAAGGTGTCAGATTATCTATCTAAGGTAAGTTTCAAGTACCTGCGTGTTGGTTTTCTTAAACTACTGAAATGAAACTAAAGGCTGCTCAGAACATGTAATAGTTAACCTTTGTGGAAAACTGCTTGTAGTGTACAAAAACTACAAAAAGAGCCGTAACATCCCCAAAGACCGAGCAAACAATATCGAACCATAACTACATCTAACATCACAAATTTCTCAAATTCAAAGGGGGCCAAGTGCTTTCTCCAAAAGTGGCATTTAAAATGACTTCTTCTGTGTGTAAATGTGGTGTGCCATTTACCTAAACTTTGCTATATGCTCTTCTTATTTCACTGTACTCATGTTATACTTTATGTCCCATTATTTGTGTAGATAGTGACAGAAATTCGAGGCAATGTGAAAGGCGGTCGTATCCAGTGTGAGTTCAACGTCCCTAATGTGAACGCCACCAACACCAGGAGCAGCCCTTCTACCACCTTCTCCATCCTCATCGGGACTGGAACCTTTGATGGAAGTAAGTGGACGCACATTAACAGACAGTGAATTAAAGGCCATTTTTCTGAGACTTTAAGCTACTCACCCACACAGTGACGACATGTCAAACCTCCCACCGCTCCGTCCCCTCATGAAATTGTTTAGATGTTCCTGGTCCCTTCAACATCACCCGGAACAGTGGTCCCCTGAACCTCGCCGACCCGACCAGCAACCTCGCCACCACACCAGCTCCCAGCAGCCTCACCACAACAACAGGATCCAGTGCAGCGGTCCACCCTCAAGGTAAACAACACACTGCCGTTTTATATTTGCTCTCTAGTTTTAGGTCTTCAGATGTTCTAGTTCAGAAGGATTTGGCGTTCTGACTTGTGTTCACATTTGAGGGAAATCTCTTATGGATTGAACTGCGGTATAGCAGTACATTTAGTATGCCGACAAACAATTTGAGTACTATGAATAGATAAAACCAAGTCGATCCTTTAAAACAAACATCCCCAGCAACCTGACTTTACGTGAGTTGTTTGGATGCTTCATGTCCAGAAGGATGTGGTACTGTAGCCTGCAGGAAACATTGTCAGGGCCATAAATAAGACATAACGAGATCAGGAGAAAACACTATTTTATTTTAGGAAAGTTCCTGGGAAAAAAAACAACATAATTTGGTAATAATTACCAAGGGTCTTTCAGTCAGTGCACAGCGGGTCAGCTGAAAATTGACAAAACAATCTTACTTCAGCGTACATTTAGTAGCTGTTCTGGAGCTTTCAATCACATGAGATGATCTTTGTCAGCACATGGGATTTCATTGGGTCCAGTCATCAAGGAAATCCATGTGATATGATCAAAAGCCCCAGGGCAGCTACTAAATGGTGATTGAGGGAGAGATTGTTTTGTCAACTGCTGCTGCCACGGTCATGACAGAATTCAGTCTAGAGGCAAGCATGCAGTTCAACATATAGAAGGAATCATCTTTCCAATAATACATGAGAAACGAATATTCACTCAGCTGTAAATGGAGCAGTTCCTTCACAAAATTTCCTCTGGAAATGAACTGCAGGTTATGAACTTAACCCACGTAAAGTCGGAAAGCTGTCTATTTTCCCTGTAATTACTACCAAATTAAATAGCATTTTCCAGGAAATTTCAACTACAGACCTGTAAAATAAGCATTACAGAGAAGGAAAATAAAGCTGTTTATAAGCTTTCACCTGAATTCACTAAACACATTTATAGACTTTTGAATGAAACTATTACATTTACAGTTAGTTGTAGAATGACAGGTGTTTTTGGCCATGTCTAGAAACTTCATTTTTCAAAAATTCCTATGAATGCTCGTTCATTCAACTAGACCACTATGGTAAACATGTATTCATTATTAGAAAGTGTGTCAGATAACCTGGTGTTCTTATCTGCAGAAACTCTTAAAAAGGTCAGTTCACCCAAATTACAAAAACACATTTTCTCTTACCTCTAGTGGTAGCCATGCAGATAGTTTTTATTGTATTTGTCCAGGTTTTGAGACAACCGTCAATGTCTGCCTCCACCCCGACACATTGGGGTGCTCAAAATATTGCAAAATGAACTTCAAGAACTCCAAAGTGACCAGGACCTCACTGGGAACAGTTTTGAGGAAAAAACGATGTTTGTAATTTGGGTGATCTGAGCTGCCGTGTCATTAAAGAACAAAAAGAAGAGGAGGAAGGGCTTAATGAACCAACGCCTTTTGTCTCTTTCCCTGCCAGCTGTGCTGCTCCTGCTGAGTGTCCTCACTCTGTCCGTCATGCTGAGAGCCTGAGAAGTCCAGGAGGACATTGTGGCCAGTTGGATAGAATGAAGATGGCTGATGCACAGAGAAAAATGGAGTATGACCTTTGTATAACAAACAATGTATACTTTTTTTTTTTACTGAACTTATTTAGACATTACTGAAGTGTCTTTTGCATCGGAGTTGTGGTTCCAGCTAAAAACAAATGATATTCATAAGGCATTTGCAAACACAGCAGTGTTTGCAAATGCAAATGTAAATACATTTGTTTAAGCCATTTAGATCTTGGAAAACATCCAACATCCTTCAGGGGAAACCCCAAACCAAGATGGTTACTGTTTTAATATTTGCCTGTGAACGTAATATTTGTTTAAGAGACCGCTTTAAATAAAGAATAAAAGGTGATTCATATACCTGTTGGTGGTGTCACATCATGGACACAAATTGCCATTTGTGAAAAGCGCCCATCAGTTTAAGCTGAAAGTGATTTTTCAAATTGATTGTCCTGTCTGGCCAACAGTTCAAGACTCAAGAGATCCAGATTATTCCTTTAAACAAAAAGCTGCTGCTGAAGTAGGGAAGGTTTGGCATTTTTGCTTTAAACATGACTTTATCAAAATAGTTACGGATTTATTTCCTGACAGTAGACCAACTGACTAATCGTTTAAGCTCTACATGACACCACCTGTCAACGTTGCGACTGTTTGTACACTTCACTCCTATGAGGGAAAAAAAGCTGGATCGTGATCTCAATCCAAAACGATGGCGACAAGCTACAAAATTGTTGTAAATAAAAGTGAACACCCCCCCCCCCCCCAGGGATTTCCAAAACTATCTGTGGAAAAAACACAAGTCCTTTCAATTTTAATATTTTATTGCAATTTATTCCTTTATGTTCTGAATAGAAAAAAAAAAAAAAACCTGACATTAAACATACAGACACACAAGGTCAAAGAAACTCACCGATGAGGATAACAAACACATTGAACGGTCTTTTGTAGCCGAGTGTCCGTCCCCGCATTAAGACATGTCCGTCGAGCTGTCGTCTCTGAGAACATGGCTTCAGCCTTCTCCTGAAGACACGTAACGACGCAGTAAAAACACAAACCGGAACCTACAGCTAGTTATTCCTGTTACAGTGATAAAATAAACAACAACCACAAAAAAACTGCTTTTGGGACAACAGACAGAGTGTGTGCACCATGCTCATTCGCTTTTTTGTATCTACAATATGAATGTTAAAACAGGAGTCCGAGCTTCCTACTGGAAGCTGTGTGTACGCTGCATGCGCCTACGAGTCCTCTTCGCCGTTGACACTGTCACCATCGTCGTCACCTTCCACGTGCTCTCCTTCCTCTTCCTCTTCCTCTTCGTCCTCCCTCTCTTGACTTTTCACCTGCAGTTTGAAAAAGCAAGTGTTTGTTTTTTTATGAGCGAGATGATTTAGTGATGAAATGGGATCAACTTTAAGCCCACGTAACTGCAGCAGCGGGTCAAACACTTTAAATATGCAACAGTGAGGCACCAACTTCATGGCCGGAATATTAAGCTTTACATGAAATGGTGAAAGATTTAGAAGAGGGTTTGTAATTACACAAACACTGTTTGCGTTGAAACGTATCTACAGCTGCAACTAAGGTTTTGTTTTGTTTTTTCTCTCCTATGTGTAGTTATTGATATGAGGTGGATACTGTCCGATAGTAAGTAAAACAATACAAATGATACAGATCCCTTATATTGGTTCAACATGTCCGTGCTCTCTGCTGGCCGTAATGTGGACACCGTTTCAGTTCCTTTCTTAGAAACCTAAATTTCTGCACTGAAATTCTCTTGTTGCTTTTGGGCCGACACGATCTCTGCAATAAGCGAAAGGCAGTCGATACTTCAGGATGGCTGATTTATCAGGCTCTCTAGTTGCCTGTTGGTCAAAACCCAAAAGAAAATACATTCACAATGATATGAAAACAAAGAAAAGCAGTGAATTCTCATATTTGAAGAGCTGGAACCAGCTAATGTTTTGCTTGATATGGACTTAAATATGTATCTCTAATAATTTTGATAATCGATTAATTTAAGGGTTACACCGACATACTGTTTGCCAGCACTGGTAAACAATATAGCTGGTAGCGACCTTATTACGCAGATCAGGTATTGACAATCCATCCATACATCCAATGTCATACAATTTGTTTCCGTTATCAGTTACATTCAGTCACAGCGACACAACGTCTCTCTCCGTACATGAAGACGATGTCACGTTTTGAGGTGCACAGATTTATATTTTCTTTGAAGACCGAACTGGTGTTAGATTAAGACATGAAGTCAGGATCTCACCTCTTCCTCCTCCAGCAGGTCTCCCTCCTCTTCGTCATCGTCATCCTCGTCCGAGTCGTTCATCTCCTGGCTCTCCCGGTCTCTCTTTATCCCCTCGTCCTTCTTGTGGCTTGGGTGCGGAGGTGAAGTCACCTCTCCTGGCTCCGTTTTCATGCTCTTGGCTTCTGCCGCACACGAACGCACACTTAGAAATCACGATCCATCGTATTACATGGAGGTTATAAGAAGCACACTGGAGAAATTGTGGCTCTGTGCATTCCTTGTGCAGCTGTTTCAGACTATTTGGCATTTGTGAAAAATGATTGTGGGGCTGAGAACTTTCTGTGCTGTAGGTTTGCATTTACAACCCATATAGTCACATTTGTACTTGCAGATAAATAAAGCCGGCAGGGATCAGACACCCTCCACTCCCCAGTAAGACGCACTGCGTCCCCCCCCCCCCCCTACCTGACTTCTTGCCGTGGTCCTTCTCCATGCGCTCCAGGCTCTCCAGCAGGTCGTCCACTTTGCTTTTGATTTGGGTCAACTCCCGCTTGATGGTCTGCAGCTCGTCCACTTTCACTGCGGAGGAAACAACTATCCACCAAACATGAACTTCAACTAGGTTCGGCTAAAACTGTTTGTGCATAGGCTGTGACTATTACCAGTAAACTCAAACGAGGACTGTGATCTTACGTTTATTTTCATTAGTGACTAAGCTTTTTTAGATTCATCTTTGAAGTGTCAGAATAATTGTGTGTGTGTGGGGGTGTGGGG
>CM022487.1:21938077-22047517 GCA_011952105.1 Coreoperca whiteheadi | reverse complement strand
GTGGGGGGGGGGGTGTTGGTGCTCTTCACAATTTCCCAGAACCAAAAATTAAATGTTTTTGAGGATTGCGACAGTCCAAAACCCAAAGCTATTCATATACAGTGGCAGTACAAGAGTCCAGCGCAAATGTTTGGCCATTTTGCGACTAAACTAAATTATGAAGATTGTCGCTGGTAAATTTTCTGTCAATCGACTTATCGTTTCAGCTCCACAATCAAACACCTTATTATGTCTGAATCATCCCCCCCCCCCGAAAAAAATCAAACTAACAAAGAAATAAAATACAGAGAAGCAGGAAATCCTTACATTTTAGAAACTGAAACCAGCTAATGTCTGCTGTTGTTTGATAAGTGACAATTTATTATCAAAACTTAACTGCACTTATGTGTCCAGCACACCTCCTAATTGCTAGTATTAGGCTAGCCTGTATCCTGAAACTTCAACCTTTAGCCACTTAAAGTCAAGCTACAACCTTTTTAGGAGATGAAAATATGCATTGTACAGGACTTAAATGTTTTAACTGTTGTACCACTTTACTACTTGCTTACTGGTGCTAGAATTCAAGACGTTACAACTGGGCAGTACCGCTTTACTTTTTGCTGCTAATCTCCCTAATTTCCCCAGAAGGGATTGATGAAGCTTCAGATAATCTTGTATGCAGCCAGGACACTTACTTGTTCTGGACGAGGAGGTCCTCTGACTGCTCTTGGAGGAAGAGGAGAAGCTGCTCTTGGTTCGCCGGCTGCTTCCTCCGCTCAGGCTGATCCGCGGGCGCTTGGACGGGATCACGGCCCGCGACAAGGGGGGAGGGGGAGCGGGAACACGGGACGGGTACGAGTACATTCTGGTATTGAACAGAACAATATGAACAGACTCGGTTAAGACTTCACAGCTGTGGTGAAGAGGAACGGTTTTAGGGTCACCTGCTCTTACGCACTGAAAGGAACGAACATTGTGGGTTTACTTTCAGCATTTACATTACACTACGTGTACAGCATTGTGCATTTGTTCAAGAGGGACAGAAAGAAGTCCGGGAAATAGAGAAAATACTGGCAGTGTCTGTTTCTTTAGGCCCAGAGACAAATGGAAACTCACCTGTCGTAATAATCTCTCTGAAAGTCATAGTCAAGGTCAAATGACGAACCGCTGTACAGGAAGAAGAATGAGAAGAGGCCGTGTGAGAAAATATGGAGACAGTGATTTTATTTACAATACTTGTGTGGTTTAATTCTAAAATGACTAAATGAATTCCTGGCTAGATTTTTACATTTCTCTCGCCACACTTACTCGTGGTATTTTTTTTTTCTTGAAGTGCAGTACAACAGCATTGTTAGTTTAAGTCTCATTGTGACTGACCTGTACATTTCTCCAGCTGAGCGCTTCGTGGATTTTGACCGATGTGGTTTGGGTTCTCCAGCCAGGTTGATGTCTGAGAAAAACAGATCACAGATCAGAGAGTGATGCCAAGGACTTCAGATCCAGTCCCTTTAATGTTCGGATTTTGTAAACAGTTGGGCAACTGAATGACTGTATGAAGTCATACTGGAACATAAACTCAAAAACATTCCTCATCCGGCACCTCATGTTACTTACTGCTGCAAGTTTGCACAAAACAAACCTGCTCAAGATATGTGTACACTCAAAGTTTAAGCACACTTTTTTGTGGAGAATTTATGAGACAAATTCAAAGCAGATCTTTTTGGTGCATCTTTAAACATGTCTGGATCGTTAACCGCGCAGGAGGTTGCAACAAAAAGCCACAATTTGTTTTAGTTAGAAGTGCACAAGAACCTGATCTTTCTGCAGCCTTGAGAGATTAACTGGCAAAGGAAGCTTGAGGTTAAGTTTGTAGATTTTGTTTTTATTTTGTCCATAGCTTTGGCATCATTGTCTCCAACTGCAGTCGTTCCCCACCTAGAGGTCAGAAACCTTCCAAGGGGTCACAAGGTCAATCTTGATTCAGGACAAGCGAGCAAAGAACAAAAATTATATTAAATCAGTTTCTGTATTTGTTTTCTTCTCTTCAGACTTTGCTCTACTCTTTGCTTTTTTCTTGTGTGAGATAATGATTCATTTTACCTCCTACGGCCTTAAATATTACTCAAAGCAGTAATATTTGTTTGTTTAAACAGCTGTTTTATTAAAAAATAAAGGGATGAAAAGATTAAAAAGGTTGTCCTACTGGAACCTGCTTTACCAAGGACATGTCGTATGTTAAAATAAGTCATGAGAGTCCCTAATGGAAAGGCCTTGGAGGAGGAATAGTCAAAACAGGATTTGATGTGTGTCCCTCTGTCATTCCAGAAAATAAAAATAACTGAATCCTAACCGAGCACTTGTCCGACAATCATCCTCCCGTCCTCCCCGCTGACAGCGGCTCGGGCGTTCCTCTCGTTGGCGAACTGAACGAAGGCGTAGCCCTTGTGGACGGAGCAGCCTACGATCTTGCCATATTTGGAGAAGATGGCCTCGACATCTGCCTTTGTGACCAGCAGGGTGTTGAGGTTGCCGATGAAGACCCGGGAGTTGAGGGAGCGTGGGTCGGTCTTGTTGGTGACGTTGCTGCTGGCCATCAGGCTGGAGGTGGTGGGTGAACGACTAGCAGGAAGACACACAAGTCCCAGATTTAGTGGCAGAATGAGTAACATTGCCCCCTCTGAACTACTCTTGCTGTCGCTGGGTCAAATACAGGAGAGTCCCCAGCTGTGGTGACTGAGAATCAGGACAACAGTGCAAACAGTCCCCAAACTTTCCCGGGAAATTAAAAAAAAAAAAAAAAAAAAAGGTTAAAAATAGACAAGTGCTGATGACAGAGGAGAAAACTTCAGGAAGTTAGGGGTTGATGTGAGGCCGTTTACCCTGTTCGTATCAACAGGAGGCATGTGTCCAAACCTGTCCTCAAATTTGATGCTTTGAAATTACTGAGGAATTGTCAGCAGCCTTTCCTCGCATAAGATATACAAGCAGCAAGTGTAGCTGCATAATAGCATTACTTTCTTAGTCAGTGGCCACCAATTTCCGCAGTCTAAAAGTAATCATGAGTGATTGAAGAAAAAAGAAACAACTAAACATTAAAGTTCCTAATTTGGCACCACATGCTCGCACAAACCAAGCAAAGAAAGTCCAATTAGATTAACGATTACACAATAAGCAGCCGCATTTAAAGCCTGCAACGAACTCAAAACACATACTGACCAGACAGCGTCAGTGGGATCTTGTGACCGGCACCAAAATGACCATCGCACACTGAATTATGATATTGAGATGCTGCATTTACTAAAAAAGGCAACAGTAGCATATAAAAATGTAAGTCATTAACTTCAAGCAACAACACATTTCATTTCCCTGGCATGATGTGTCTATGTGATGACAGTAAGCCGCATAGTTCAACTCACAATAACCATCCTTTACTTCGACCTGAGTGACAGAAGAGGGAACCGCTTGAAGGTTTTGACATATTACAGAGCTTACAGCAGGACTTACATTTTCAGTGTCGCATGCCAGCAAGTGCTACGTGAGGTAGAGGGAGTCCTACTGTTTAGTTTGAGGAGTTCAGGGTTTAGGAGGTGGGTGTGAGTGTTGAACTCAATATTCAGTAACTGACATGTCGGGTAAGTCTATTGGTGCTTTCATTCTACTAAATCAGGGGTGGGTGATTTTGTTTCGGAGGATTTGTCACGTGAAAATGATGGTAAAGCAGGTAGAGACAATTACTGTTGCACATGTTCAGAAAAGTATCATTCAGCTGTAATACACCATTTAAGACCGGCCATTTAAACACCATTTAAGCTCTACCATTATATTACAACTAGTTCTGATATCACTTAGCACCAACAATACCAGTCTTATTTATTTTACCTGCAGTCCTACAGGCTAAAAATATGTACTCTTCTGGTGCTGTACAGCTGACCGGTCCTGCTCTCAATTTGCAATAAACAGGGTATATTACAATTATTCTAACAGACACGAGGGAAGGAGTGAGTACACAGTGAAGCCCAGAGCCTTGTGTAAATTTGGAAACCGGAAGGGAGTCCTGATACAGCAAACATGAAAACAGTAGTGGCATCAACATTAACCCCCTGGCTGACAGGGGGTCCAACATTCATCACTCACTCCATAGCGTCTGTGTGCAGGGCTGTCGTCTGATGTTTGACACTGTGGGCTGGGGATCAGTTTGGGCTGGTGTCTCGACCTTCACCTTCGCCCCTCGCGATTTATACTGAGGTGACAGAAAACACACCTCAGTCAAGCTGAGCAGGGTTATCGTGTACCAAGTCTTACCTGGGTGGAGTGCGTACGAGAGTCACTGACGAGGCAAAACAGTGTCACACAGCTTTATGAAAAGACAAAGAACAAAAAATAAATAAATAAATAAAAGGGGGAAGTGTGTCTCTCCGAGAAAAATCCCATTACAACTAACCACTTTGAGACTGCAACCTGAGCCTAATGCATTTTATGCACAACCTATAACAGTATTAACCGTAAGCTGTGAGAAGTGGGAGAATACAGTCTAGAGATCTAAGTTTTAGAGAGAAACAAAGCTAAACACAAAAGTGACAAAAACCAGTACATTCGTCGCACTAGCTGGACAGAAAAGTGCATTGGGTAAGCCAGTTGGCCCATATGTGCTCATGTTGTAGCCCGTATAAAAACACACCAAACATGGTCCTATATAAACAGTGTCGGTGAAGCCCTTTCAGCGTAATGACAGCAGAGGATCAACTCGAAAGACAAGCCTTCTAGCAAGGTTAAATGCATAAATAAGCCAGTAACAAAAAGCATGCCAATTTTGATTACGACGGTGCCAAATATAACATATATATGAAATACACTTGACAGGTATGACTAGATGGGAATCATTATTATATTTTATAGGAAAATTTCATGGTGGAGTTTTGCCAATCCATCATTTATAGCCCAAACACGGGTAGTCCCATTTATTTCATACTCCTCAAACATGGAGGAAAATCAGTTTGGAGTGACATTAGATTAAACAGATCTAATGTAATATAATATATGAATAAAAATCAAAACTAGATGTACATGAGCCACATCATTATTAACCCAATAAATATACTAGAGTTGAGTTTCAGCATCTTAATGTGATAAATGCTGGGATGCAGGATTACTTTAGGGAGAATTATAGGAGCTCTCTTCAGCGCCCTGTACTGCAAGCATCCAGTGATGTGTTTTCAATGTCTTAGTATTTGTCACTTTATTTAAAAGCACTTTCACTCATTGGCTTTTTCCATCTACTGAAATGACCACATGGGGTTTATGGGTGTACCTGCGGCCTAGGAGTGGATGTGAAGGCGTGAGTTCATTTTGATGCACATTAAAAAGCCATAATACTCTTTCAGATTGATATCAGATGTTTAATTAATAAAAACGTGTATTTGTAACGTTATGCAGCCAAGCTGGAGGCCACTGGCAGTCCAACGCTTCCAAAATCTGGAAAAAAAACAAAACAAAAACACCGCTCGTCGTTCACAGGAGAGAAAAATACAAAAATCTATTCCACAAAAAATAAAAATAAACTGAGCAGTAACATGTAGTCGGTAAAGCAAAGTCTGGGGATTCTCAAAAATTACCTAAACCATCCACAACACACCCGCCTGGAACAGCGCCATCACCAGGCCTGAGAGAGAAACGCAGCAGGCCCTGCGTCAGCCTCGGGGCTCAACGCCGGCTAGCATGGCTAACGTTAGCCAACCACCAATTGAAAAGCAGAAGAAAAAAATACACAGACATCAGACCAGTTCCTCTGCTTGCAAAAACCAAATCTGCAAAATGCTGATAAATCTGTAGTCGATAATCTGCAATCAATCACGGATGAGGATGAAGCTGCGACTATAAAACCAGAAGGAGCCTCTGACGCTGTTAGCTAGAAGCTAGCTTAGCTGGAGGGCTAGCTGAAGCGAGCGTGTAGAAACAAACAGTCCCGTCAAGGAAGAGTCTTCACAATAAACGCTACAAAAACACAGCTACACAAACTTGCACAAAAAGGGATGAAACTGTAGCTAAGGTACATCCAACGCGTCGTGTTTCTAAAAACCACAACCAGCGTTTGTTTGTTTTGTGTCTGTGGGGGATGAGCGTCTCCATGTTAGCTACCTCGCTAGCCAGCACATTACGGTCTGTCCACTCGCAAAATAGAAAAAGCATCGTTGAAAAAAATCCAAAAACAAAAGAAAAAGGAAGGAAAAATGAAAAAATGTCTGGAACAAAATACTCACCACGACCTTTACGAGTAAAATGTCTTGCGTTGGGTAAAATCTGTCAAATTGCTACTTGGGTCGTCCCTTTTGAGCACAGGCGATTCGCCCCCTGAGCCGCGAGCTAGCTTTCTTCTAGCGACCGAGCTAACGTGCTAACGCACCGGGATGGCGCAGCGCCGGACGGGGACGCTGCTTTCGCCTCACAGCGCAGTCCGAAGGAGCGGGGTCGGTAACGTGCGATATCACTCAAAGAGCACAAACCGGCCCCGGTGTGACCCGCTGCATGAAACGTGCTCATCTGTTTTCTTTGAAAAGCCAGCCCGTCCTGCCCAACCGACCACAGGCAACAAATAGCTTTGTTTTGCTTTTAACTTCGCTTTTGTAAACAAGCGAGCGACTAACGAGTGACGAGCTGCATTTCTCTTCACACATAAGGAGATTTAGAGTTGGTAACAATGTGCAGTTACATTTCAAGGTTTCTTTTGAACCGAGATGTAAACATTTAACATAACTCATCATTCATTTACATGAAATGTGCAGTAAAATGTGTCAAAAACCCAACGTATCATTGGGTATGCGCTACACTTCTCTACAGTCTGCATCTAAACCCTGTTTAGTCGTGTAACGCTGACTGACACCGATGCAA
Organism: Coreoperca whiteheadi; assembly: GCA_011952105.1. Taxonomy (NCBI): domain Eukaryota; kingdom Metazoa; phylum Chordata; class Actinopteri; order Centrarchiformes; family Sinipercidae; genus Coreoperca; species Coreoperca whiteheadi. The sequence continues at coordinate 22,040,653 of CM022487.1, read as the reverse complement.
AAGCTCATTTGCTGGGTCTTGTGTCTTGTTTTCTGACTGATATGGCTGAATGAAATGTTTCCCAAAGTCAATGTATAAAAGCCTGAAAAAAAAGGACATTTATGCCAAAACACAATTTTTTTCTTGATTGGTGCACGTGTTCTATTGCTGCTCTGAAAAATGACACATTAAAGTGATAGACCTTTTTTTTATAACAGCTTTAATACCGCGTAACGTATTGGCAATCAGCCTAATATGAGTCACATTTGCAGCTGTAATTAATGGTGACTTTTGTTTCAACCATTTGCTCCACCACCAAAACAACCTGTATCTTTGCTGAAATTCTTAATTTTAATACGAGTTTAACTCCAAATACATGCAGGGGATAAATCTGACCCCCCCCTACTGTAATACCTATAGGCAGAGATGAAGTGTGAATATTAAAGGAAAGCAGAGACCCCATGTTCTAAAAAAAAGGGTCTGCTAAATGACTGAATATTCTAAATGGAAACCGTGGATTACAAAAAAGCAACAAAACTCTGCTCACATGAACAACATTGGGCAGCCTTTTAATCAACAGATTTGTAAATCAAACAGTATTTAAATATTGTACTTCTGGTAAGAGAGGACATGACGCAAAGGATCATCGGTATATTATCACAGCCAGCCAGGAGGTGGCGCTGCTGTGATGAACATAAATAAACGGGTGACACTGGACAAGACATTTTGACAAACTGAAGACACAAACTTGCATCAGGGTTGTCTGGTTCACTCCCCTACACCAACTCTCCCACATACAGTAATTCAAATCAGAATGAAGGATTCTGCCCCGCTTAGAGTCTACTCATACTGTCCCCAGTGCAGGACTGTGGGGACGATGTGGGTGGCTCTGGTTTGAACACAGCATGTGGGACAGCAGATCAACTAAACCTCCTGTTTCAGGTCCCTCATCTGGAATCAAAAAGACAGCTCTAAAGATAGATAAGAAGTTTCATAAGAATCAAGTGTCGTAAGACGTTTAGAAGTCTCTCAGAGCCTCTGCACACTCATGGTACACCCACACTGCTGTTTTCATTTATTTTGTCCTGATTAGACCTCGTCACAGCACCGCCTCGCTCCCCTGTCGATGCTGTTAAGGTGGGACAACCTTTATCACGCATTTATCATTATAATGATAATCACTGTACCAATAATTATTGGTGCCACAGTGACACATAATCCTATCCAGAGCTGTATAATTTCAGCCTGAGCAGAGGCTCAGAATAAGCTAATAAGCCAGAATAATTGAAAACACCTGTGCGGGTGTGCAGGACTCATCAGATCTAATGCCAATGTTGCCGGATGAGGTGTCAAATTATCCCACACAGGCCTCATCAAACGGACCACATTTTAAAACACAACTTTGCAACATAAATCTGGTCAATGCAGCAGTAAAACTACCCTCTATGCATACACACAGGAAATAATGAGCAAATAAGCAATAGCTGTGCAGGCAGGTGGATAAAAGAGGCAGGAAACTCACTGAGAACATCTAGTGCACAGGTGCTGTACAGCAGGAAAAGCACAACTGACAACACAAATGCTGACTTAGTCCCAATAAGCCGTGCAAGAGAGCCAGCATGCACACTACCTCATAACACCTCAATGTGGTGAAGTCATTGTTTCTGTTATTTATTACACCTGTGCTGTTGCACATGTTGTGACAGTTGTCTCCATCCTTTTTGGCTTGTGACCAGCGGTGGAAGAAGTAAGTAGCAATACCAACAGCACTCTGTTACAAGTAAAAGTCCTGCATTCAAAATTATATTTAAGTAATAAATTGACTTAAGCCCTTAAAGTACCTTTATATCCTTAAACTACTCATTATACAGACTAGTCCATTTCAGAATAATGTATATTATATCAATGTGTACATTACTTTAATGTTGCAGCTGGTAAAGGTGGGGCTTATTTTCTGCTTTTTATACAGCCGGGTAGCTTGTGAATTTCACCAAGGGATCAATAAAGTCTAATCTTTATCCGTAATCATATATCATAATTTATCTGTTAATTATATTTTGTATAATTGATCTGAATCTGCAAAGTAACTAAACGTATCAAATAAATGAAATGCAGTTTAAGAAAAAAAAGTACAATATTTCCCTCTGAGTTATGGCGGAGTAGAAGTAGGAAGTAGCATAAAATGGAAATACTCAGGTAAAGTGCAAGTGCCTTAAAATTGTAGTTAAGTACGTGGCTACTTTCCACCACTGCTTGTGGCCTTTAAAAAGGAAGCAATATCTGCTCATGGCCACAGGTGTTTGAGTTGCGAGCATTTCACTGAAGAAATCCTACTCAGATTGTATTACATGAATGTTTCTTAGAGACCCGAAGAAGTAAAAATGTTCAGTGTTTCACAGTAAAATTGCCAAGATTCTAAAAATAAAAAATAGAGACCTTTTGTGTATCAGACAGTTTTGTTTTTGGCACTATTTCCTAAACTGTTAAACATATTGTGACGTCTCCGATTCAGGTTGGGAACCACAGTGTTATTATAAAGTCTTTATTATTATCATTGAAAAAAAAAACAAAAAAAACATTGGATGTAGCTCATGTACAATGTGGGAATAATTTCACTCTCCGAATTGGTCTCATTGGAATCATCATCATGTCATTTCCAGTGAAATGTTTGTAGTTTATTTGATTAAATGAGATGGGCTACAAAAAGCACTTCTATGCTTCTTACTGCACCAAAGGCCTTTTTTCTCGGAAGACATTTCGACATGTCACCGTAGGAAAAGCACAGGTGTAAATAACAAAATGAGTGATGGCTGAAGTCCATGTAGCTGCTTCAGTTTCACGGTCCTGGTGTTGTGCATGCTGGCTCATGATCACGGCTCACTGGGACACTTGAATAGAAGAGAGACGTCCTTGATGTTATTAGTTACACCTTTCCATTTCCTGCTGTGACAAGATATAATGTCTGCTTTGAAAAAGACCTACTAATATATCTGAATGAATTTACTGCACCTGAGGAGGAAGAGAGACAGAAAGAGAAAGGATGGCCAGCAAAAGAGACCAATACCAGCTGCTTTCTGTAACTAGTTACGAGATGAAATGTCCCAATTTTTCATGGAGAATATGTTCTTTTGTGAATTGTTTTCACCCATCTGGTTTTGCTTTGAGCACCGTCCCAGAGGACTTGTTTACAGCTCCGTGCATCATCTCGGGAATCAGAAATACAACTCCAACTTGCAGTTTCAGAGTGTAATCAGATATACAGATAAAAGGGTTTCGCTGCTTGTTTGCCTCCTTTGTGTATTTATGTCAATCTTAACCGTGCGAGGAAGGCCCAGATGTTTGACAGGCTGTCGTACAGTATGTCCAAGTTTCGATGTGATTGCGGCAAATGTGGGAGGGACAAGGAGTATACTTCACCTTCTGAATGTGACGAGGGTAATATTTAGCATTAATTTTATTACCGCAGTGTAGATTATACAGAGCTGGTTATTACAGAGACACCATAGGAAATTATGCAAGCCAAAAACCAGAATATGGTCAGTATGAGGTCAATACTGATCACCACAAACACACAAAATTACAGGGATACTACTGGAAATAAAAAGAACATTAGGCACAAATGGACCCATGTGAACCACTCTGTTATTGTATGGGAATATTAGTAAACCATAGGGGAGAAGCAGCTATACAAAACTTTATATTATATTGGATTGATGCACGCAATCCTTTTCCATATATTTGGCGCAATTTGAGGTTCAATGTTTTGCTTAATGACACTTCGACGTGTGGACAAGCTAAGAATGAACCACCAAACCTTTGATGGCCGACTCACTCTTCCAACTGAGCTACCCGGGTGCTACAAAATGATCTCTATTTACTTTAAGACAAGGTTAATAGTGGTGCCATTAAGAAGGTAGCAGGCATGTCACTGTAGATCGATCATGGGTTTCTATAAGAATATTGAGCTGCCTTTGATAGACACACAGTGATGTCAGTGTGGAATTATTATTGCATTATCCAGTCATACCATTTGGGACATCGCACAGTGGGGTCATTATTAGTATTGGAAATAACTTTATAGAAGTTGCTCTTAACTGTTCAGCATGAGTCCCTATTACAGTTATATCACAGGAGATCATTACACATCCCATATCAAAATAGGTCACTATTAACTAATCGCTAAATATCACAAGCATTCAAAACACCAGAAGGGTGTTAGGTTTCTCTGCGCGCACCTTAAAGCTGAGTTTAACACGTGTGCATTCGAGCCAAATTTTGCAACATCACAACTAGTTCAGAGGCAGATTGTGGTGCGATGTGGAAACTTGAAACCTCCAACACACCAAATGGACTTTTCAGTGAAGCAGAAGGCAGCTTGTGTCCAGCTGTTAAACTGTTGAAATGAACAATATTTGCAAATTCATAGATTCTGGGTTTTTCAATAAGGGAGAAGGAGTTGATGTAAGATTCTTCAACTACGGAATTGAAGGTTTTTTTTATGGGAAAACCATATCAGACACAAATCATTATTGCAGCAGAGTATTTTTATGTGCCTTAAAACACGTCTGGAGGGAATCTTTAATAAATCATTTAGTAATGCTTTAAAGAGCGGTTATAAGCCTTATTAACACAAACTTCTGGGTTGCGATGATTCTCTCTGGCTGTTGAATAATTGAGGGTCAATAGCTTTTTAACTTTCCCACTTTGCAGTTATAAAGTTAGTAAGTTATTAATAAAAGACAAAACATTAGATTTGTGGGTATAAATGTTAATAAGGGTCAAGAGTGCGAAATGCAAATAAGTCAAGAGCAAAAGTTAGACATCTATACTGGAATTTGAGTGTTAATGAGTCCAAATAAAATGTTCAATAATGCTAATCTGTGGAGGTGAATGTTAATAAATTGTTAATAACCATTTTGATGCCCTGCAGCTGCTTTCCAGAAGGTCAGAGGTCAAATTGGAGTTTACACTAGGAACTAAAAAGACAAAGCAAGTGTGACACAAGTGGAGGATAAACACCAGCCACAACCTGGCAACCCAGAGGTTGTTCTTCTTAAATGGCTTACAGTGTAACGGATCAATACAGCATTAGTAATTTATTTATTAACCATTAGTAAATGGTTGGCAAAGGTGACTTACTGGAAAATCTTATTGGGAGATTATAAAAAAACATCGCCGCAAAGCCACAGGTGATAATAATACCAATCAGTAGGGCTGAGGTCACCATGAAGGAGTGTAGGAACATTTGAACAGATTAAGTAAATGCATATAAGTAGATCGTTGATTTATACTTATAATAGCTCTATTAAGTGCCAAAGACACTTTCATGAAATGACTTGGATCCCCTGGATCACATCTTCTGTTTATTAAGACTTTTTTTTTTTTTTTAAAGTCCCTGTGTGCGCGCGCGCGCGCAGAAGAGCAGATGCAGACGGGGCTCGCGCTGCTGTCACTGTGGGGAAGCGCAATCCGCGTGCAGCCAGCGCGAGGCACAGACCTACCAACAAGCTGCGAGCTATGACTGGACACACAACGGTAAGAAATGTTACCTTACTGCAATTATAACGCGCTGTAAATGTATAAACTTGTAGACACAGTGTTGTCATGAGGACTTATAAATCCGTTACCACGTGATTTATGATGTTTGTTTGTTTTTAGACACGCAAGATTGTAGACAACTTTTTAATGCGGATACAGTGTTTTTGGTGTTCAGTTACATCCTCTCCAAATCCGCTAAAATGTACTTGTTTTCTTTTGACAATGAGCGTGATGGAAGAAATTAAGAAATATACATCGCTGTAAATGTTTAACAGCTGTCCGAAAGCGCTCAAAGTGAGCCCAGCTGAGAACCATTGTTCGGTGGATGCAGGATGTGCAGCAATTACATCACTAACTTGTCAAGAGTTTACGATAAATGGGCAGGATTCTCCCTATGGACAAGCTTCCACACTGTTGTTAAGAAATGTTATTATCAGGTCTAATGTAACCACCGTATCATGGATTACACAAGTCTGTGTTTTGATTGTGCAACAAGGACTGGAGGAAGACAATTAATAGATATGCTGTTCTATACTGTAGTAAACTCTTACCCAAATGTTTCCTTGGGATATTTTTTCCCCTTCTTATTACTTATGGGACTCTTCCTTTCCACTCCTCTGCAGTCCACTGATTTATGTAATGTAGCTGGAATGAAAAGTGCTGCGCAGGGGGTGGAAATCTGGCTTTCTGAAAGTAGAACAGATGAGGAGGCTTGTTTTAATCATTAGTCTCATGGTATCACTGGCATGGAGCTTGTGCTGGGGAATCATGGTTTACTCGCAGGCCTCGGTTCCCATTGCACAGAGGTGTGTGCAGCAAGTGCTGTATCACACTACATTTGATCATTTTCCTCATTTAAGCTTGGGCCTATATATTTGGCTATTAAAGAGGTAATAAACAGCATTTGAAATGTTCCGTGAAGCGCAGATTTACCTTAATGCGCCTTTGGGAGGTTGATCAGGTTGTTGATCAATACCAGTGACTCAGCGATTATTTCACCAGATGCTCAGATTGTTTGTGCAAGTGCTCAGATGGAGCATGGTGAGCAAGAGAGAGAGGGACAGCAGCGGGCCAAGATTTCTTTCGCCCCAAATATATTTGTTTGCCCTGGCAGTGTATGTTCGCCTCGATTTCACACCAGGGGAAGAAAATAACAAAAGCATTTAAATTTTAGAGGATTGTTTTCCTATGCTGACTTTTCCAAATCTAACCAACGGTTTCAAAATATTTCGATCAAAGTATGAACCCCAAAGCAGAGGTTATAGATAACTTGTCACTCACAACGTGACTAAATTAATCAAGTCTATTTGGCACATCTATATGTTAATAAAAAAGCAAAAGGTGAGGTGAGGGCACGTTGCCAGGCAAAGCACCGTTTTATAAGGGACACAAATGTTGACGCAACACTCCAGTTTGTCCAGCTTGACGCTGGAAACAGTCACTGAATATGCTGAAGACTGTGTGATGAGGACAAATGCTCCCAAACAGGCGAGTAATTGGACCTTGAGTTAAAACTGATGTGTGACACTTTATGTTGAGTGTTCCTGACCTTAGAAATAGCAGTTTAAAAAAAAAACCCCATCTTAACTCACGGTCCACTTAGAAGCTTTTTTACTGGAGCTGTCAACCCCACAGTCTTCAGTAGTGACTGGAAATTGCTCAGCTGTGACAACTCCGGGAAAAAGCTGTTGCCAAACGATCACGACTGTATTTAAGATCCTGCCTCTTCTCTCAGTGTCTATGTTGGACCTGTAATTGGATCACTAATGTCCCATCACCTGTTTTTTTTTCACATTTTCAATTTGCAACTTAGAAATGTTTGCGATAACACAGTAAATTAGAGAAAACCACCTAAATATTAGAAAAAAGGTGTTTTCGTGTTTGGAAAAAGTTGGCACGACAATAAAACCATGCATAAGATTGATGGAAACGCAAAAAAATCCCTTCACTTTGTTTCTGTCAGCATAAAGTGGCTCCGTTTAAAAGGAACAATTTGACATTTTGGGAAATAGACTCATTTTCTTTCTTGCTGAGAGAAAGCTCTACACCACTCTCAAATCTGTCTACATATACAGCTACAGCCAGCAGACGGTCGGCTTAGCAAAAAGACTGGAAACAGGAAGAAACAGCTAGCCCTGGTCTAAAGTTCAAAAATCAGCCTGCCAACACCCCTAAAGCTTTCTAATTAACACTTATCTTGCTTGTTTATGACAATATGTGGCGTTATAAGGGAATACCATGCTGTTACTATTTATATATTTGATGAACAACAGTTTATACGTCCACCTGGCACTTCTGTTCAGCGTCTTAACTGGCAACGTCGCTCTGAATGCGCCTGGTTTTTGTTCTTCCAGAAATAGTTACAGATAGCCCCTGACTCCCTGTATAACCACACATTGGGACTTTTACATTTCTATTTCTGTACGGATTTAAACAAACGAGATGCAAATGTGTCGATAAATGAGCTTTCAAGGTGTTGCGAGGCATATTTTTGAACTATGGAGACAGCCAGGCTAGCTCACAGTTTCCCCATGTTTCCAGTCTTTATGTGAAGTTAAGCTAAGCTAATCACATCCTAGTCCGTAATTTATACTTATAAAAGCTCTACTAAGTACCACAGACACTTAGTGAGGGAATTTAAGTAGCTGCATCACACGTTCTGTTTATTAAGACTAAAAAAGTGTTTGCCTGTGACACCCCTTCTTGACTTTCTTGCTTCATTTCTTTCAGTGTAACATGGCTCCACTTAAAGGAACAATTCAACACTTTGGGAAATAGGCTTATTTGCTCTGTTCCTCAGGGAAAGCTCCATACCACTCTCGTATCTCTCCAGCACATGTAAAGCTACTAATAAATGAGCTCAAATGTGTTGCTAGGCATGTTGTTGAACAGAGCCAGGCTAGCTAACAGTTTTCCCCCGTGTTTCCAGTCTTTATGCAAAGCTAATCTAATCACCTCCTGGCTCCAGCTCAATACTTCATGCACAGATATGAGACTCCTATCGATCTTCGAACGCTTGGCAAGGAAGCTAATGATTGCCAAAATGCCAAACTTTTGCTTTAACCAGCAAACCCCAAAACTGAAAAACACAAATGGAAAAGCACCAAATGGAAAAGAAGTTCTTAAAGGTCTGGAAAAGGTCTGCCAAAATGACTTTTGTTGACTGTATTGGAAATGTGACTTAAACTTGAGCAATATTTGAATGGATGCAACTTTTTACTGCAATTCCCTCTGGTGGCCAATAGAGGTCATTTAAAGTGATAGCTTATGCACTAATACTTTAATACTCATGTTTACATTATGTAGAACAAGATGACCTAATGTATTTAATTAAGGGTTCAAAGTCACTGAGAAACGCCGCTCATATGGGACGTGTTAGTGTTGGGCAAGAAACAAATTTGCTTTCTCTTACATAAATATTTGTTACCGTGTCTTTGAAAAAACAGCCTGCAGTCTGACTTTGTCACATCCGATCTCATGCTAGTTTGAACTGCTGTTTTATGACAGCGGTGCCTGTATTCATAGCTTGCTGATGAAATGGTTTGTCACTTGTTTTTCTCTCCGCTGCCCGGTCCCTACATACCTTTTCATGGACATTAACTGCGATTGCCCTACAAGCAGAGCTCATTTTGCTTTGGTGCCGAAATATTATTCCTGGCTAGAGGTGCATGCTCTTTTGCAACACCCAAGGGTGTCACAGCTGGGTAATACGACCCGCTGCGAGTATCAGAGGTAACTGTTTCAACATTGTTTCTGGTGTGTATTAACTGCAGGCCAATGTCTTTTTAAATCATGTTTACTTGGGAAATTATTTCAACTCAGAGCTTTTCTTCTGAGAACAGTCCAGTGAATTAGAGGGATTATAAAAGCTCCAGTTAATATATGGAGGGTAGTTCATCTCTACATGATGATTATAAACTCCAGATTCCTGCTTGGGGTTATTCTCACAATACTTGAATGGAGAACAAATGTATGAAATGTGTGTGTGTGTGTGTGTGTGTGTGTGGCTAGGCTCTTTGGTTTAGATTTGATTCCATATGTAGTTGCAGGCAAACCCTTCTTCTTCCTGGTTGAATGATTCGTTGATTCAGTGTTGGACAGCGGTGGAAGAAGTATTCAGATCCTTTAATTAAAGAAGCAAATACCTGAGTGAAAAAATTATTACATTACTACTTAAAGTCCTGCATTTAAAAGTACAAGTATAAGCGGAAAAATGTTAGATTGAACGTACCCATTTTGTTCAGCAAAAGATACATAGTCTCACTTCAACTGCAAATTAACCAGTAGCTACAGACATCACAAAAATGTAGTTTGGCAAATTTTGATATATGTATGTATGTAACTACTAGGTATAATACTTCAGTAAATGTCTTTAGTTCACTGCTTGCTTAATGAGTTGGTCAGGTAATGGTTAATTCGGGCCAAATATACTGACTATAATTTTGTAACTCGAAGAAAAGCTGTATATTGTGTATCATCTTGCTGTAAAAGCCTTGTAGCTACGGCTTTTGTGATTGTTTACTTCATGTTAAAGGAGTATAGATTTTTGGCCACTTGGCGACAGCGGAACAAGCTGTAAACACAATATTTAAAGTCTATTTACACATCCAGCAGACACGGAGCAACAATATCATTCATTTGGAGTCGCGTTTCTGCCACTGGATGAATCTTAGCCCAATATTCACTCTCCTTTTAGTTCTCGTCTGGTTTCCACCAAGCCCTGAGAGAAATATCTGGGTTTTTAGCTGCTAAACGCTCCACTATGTTCACCAGCTTGTCACTAACTGTGTCCGTCTGCTGTTTGGTGCTGAGCAGGTAGCCTACAGTTGGTTGCAAATTGGGTTTATGAGAGCAGTGAGAGTGAACCAAAATAGTTGTGTGACGCACAACCAAAACAAGGATCCAAAATAGACTAAAACACTTCGTAAAGTCGAGAGATGGTTATAATTCCCGTTGGGTTTGACCCATTGTCATTTCATTCAATTTGAATGTGAAAAATAAATATCGATTAGCACAGCTTTAAGAAATACAGTTTGACAAGCCTCTTGATCCTACTTTATGAAGCCTTGTTGTTCTTTTGTTCTTGAAAAGTTTACATTGTGGAGATGAAGACACAAGGCTTTTATAAAGGATAAAACAATAATGCAAATTAGTTTAGTTCCCAGGAGGTCTTCAGTGGGAGGTTTGGAGTTGCAGCAGCAAGAGAGAAGAGAGTTTGATTAAATCAGTACAGCAGCAACAATATTACAGCATACATTATTGGTAAATAAACTCTGCAACAACGAGGAACAGTCCTACAAAACGAGAATATTATTATGTCAAATTAAAAGTATATGTCTTACAGAGCCTGTAGTCACAGCCAGTAGCAACAAAATGTACTGTTTTTGCATGAGTTAGTGTTGGGACGCGTACACTAAAGAGAGGACCATACTCGTGTAGAGGGAGTTGTTGCAATAAAGTTTAAATATTATTACTGGGAGCCACCTAAAACTAGCATACAAGCATAACAAATATAGCAGTTAAATTAAAGAGATCTGTCAAGATTAATGATGCCTTGCAGAATCGGTGGAGCGGACGTACACATAGCTTTCCTCGTTTCATCCACTCCCAGAGGAAAACGAATTTACATTTCAAAGATTTAGTACAAAAAAAATATAGAAAAAGAGAGGAGCGTTTCAAAGGATTCAGAGGCTGTGCTGGAAGCTCAGGGAGCAATGTTTAATGTGAACCAAAATGTGAGTTTTCAGTGACGCTCAGACAGAAAAGTGTTGGTCAGTGTTGTGGCAGGTTGTAAAGTTACGACGGTAACCTGGAACAAGTGTATGTTTACAGTTTTGATTCATTTTTGTGTAATTTAATAATACGCTTTTAACTCCCTTATCATACTCTCTCGGCTTCATCTCTCCTCCCTTCCAATCCCAAAAGTATTTACAATATGACTCCAAAACGTTCACTGTCCTTTGGAGAAAGCTATGGTTGTCTGCTAGCAGTGATCTGGCACAAATATCTGGACCGTGTTTATATGTGTGTGTGTGTGTGTGTGTGTGTGTGTGTGTGTGTGTGTGTATATATATGCAGCCTCAGTGGGCCCCCTTCCCCTTTAATACATCCATTTGGTCCTGTCAAATTTCTATAACTTTCCCGAAAGCAACAATCCAACATTCAAACCCACTTCACATGTTGAACTTCTCTCTCTAGCTCTCTTTTCTCATTCTTGAAAAAACAATTTCTGTTACAAAACGTTTCATCTTTTCCTGTGAAAAGTGAGAGACTGTTGTTCGGGCAACACGTCATATGAACTACTTCTGATCGAGCGTAACTGGGAAAGGATTACTGTATTCCTTACTATGATATTAGATAGCTAGCCACGTTACATACCGATATTAAATCATTCTGTTTGCAATTTTGTCAACAGTTGCTTTTCCTCTTATCGTTTTCTGTCTCACGCCTCTCTTTCTTTCCTTTTGGTAGATTTTACTTTATTTTGGGCATTTCGCTTTTTATTTGACAGTAGAGAGAGGGACCGCAAAGGCAGGGGAGAGAGGGGATGACAGGCAGCAAAGGGCCAAGGCCGGACTCGAGTCCGGGCCTCTTTGGTAAGGACTCAGGCTCATGTTTCATACTCTACCAGGTGAGCTACCGGGGCGCCCCGATTGAACTTTTATCTAAAGGTGTAGGCTTCAAGTTTCATTTGAAGCGCGCTGCATCAGCGCAATCAACACTTGAAAAGTGGTGGGGACATAAGGAAAAACATTTTTTTAAATTTTATTTATCCATATTAATTTTAAAACAAACTCAAATCATTGATTGCATTTTTTTGTTAATTCTTTTAACAAATTGTGCTTTTAAAAAGGGATGGGGCAAAATCAGCCATTTAAAAAAGTGATGGGGGTATGTCCCCAGCTTCCCCAGCGTGAATGACACCTATGAGGGTAACTAAACCTTGTGCTCTTTTCAGAGGCTGGAGGGCCCTGAGCGGCTCGAATATTGTTTTAGATACTAGACAGTCAAACAATTTATTTAGCCAACGGTAAGAGTTGCTAATATGCTAATACCATGCTAATAATGTAAACTTTCAAAATTGCAGAAATAGACAAACTTTTAATATTCCCGGCTTTTTGACTCAAAAAGTACCCAAAGTCCCCTCACTACTACACTCCTGTCTTCTTGTTGTGTAAAATGAATTCTCCCATGACATCATATGGAGGAGTGCTGCATGAAGAGCTGGAAAGTGTTGCTTGATATAGCCCTGCCTGATCTATTGGCAGAAATACTGATGTTTCACCAAACGCAGGCTATAAAAAAAAAACGCTGGATGCAAAGCATAATCTATTTTCACAAAGTTTCTCAGACCGAATACCACCCAAAATTTGTTTGGAAAGACACATTGGAGTCAGTCGTACCCACCACACCAGACTCGCAGAAGAGTTTTAACAGACGTCTTGTGAAGCTGCTCCTATTTCAAGACGCTGGCAGGCCGGGGAGCCCAAGTCCAGTCCATAGGCGCTGCTGCTGCTGCTGCTGCTGGCCCTGCTGTATCTGGTTCACGGGCTCTGCTCACACTGTCTTGTGGTTTGGAGCGAGCCACTGTCATTTCACTGGTATTTCCTGCCATCTGCGCTCAGTCAAAGTTTCTCACAGATCCACACCTGCTTGTAAATGTTTAGGTCTGCCAGGAGGAGAGGACAGAGGGATAGGTGAGCACTGATGGGGGAAGAGGGAGAGAGCCGCACCTTTTGGCTCGGGTTTAGAAATAATGAAACGAAAATGAAACACTTGTTTGCAAAGGAAATGTGATTTTAGTTGCAGTTGCTGATGTTGAAACGGAACGACGAGAGAGCATATTTTAACACCAACCTAAGAAAACAACTGAAACGCATTCACATTTCCTGCACTCTCATGGTCATTTTTACTGCTTACCAGTGGTGGAGGACGTTTTCAGATCCTTTGCATGAGTAACAGTAAATGCAACAATGTAAAAATGTTCTTTTAATTAAAAGAAAAGTTCCACATTTAGGAAAATAAATGTATTTGCTTTCTTGCCAAGAAGGAAGATGGGAAGACTGATACCACTCTCATGTCTGTAAGGTAAATATAAAGCTACAGCCCGCAGCTTATTAGCTTAGTTTAGCATAAAGACTGGAAAAACAGGTATAAAGCTAGCCTGACTTTGTTGCCAGGCAACCAGCAGAGATTCCAGGAAGGCCTGGCCAAGAAATAGTCTGGTTCATAACTGATGTTTTTCGTTTTTTGTATGGATTAAACAAACGACATATAATGTACTATAAAGGGAACTTCTGAGGTGCTGGATTTTGTTACCTTTGGACAGAGCAAGGCTAGCTGTTTCCCTCTGTTTCCAGTCTTTATGCTAAGCTAAGCTAACCGGCCTCTGCCTGTAGCTTAATATTTACCACATGAGAGTGGTATCAATCTTCTCGGCAACATAGCAAATAAGTGTAAGTCCCAAAATTTTGAATATAGCCATGGGATTTAATAGCTTTGGCTGTTACTGTCGCTGTGATTGCTGCTGTAGCCATGGCTGTGCTGTGGTTGTTGTGATTGTGGCTATAGCACATTAGTTTATCATGGGTGTGACACTAACTACATACAGGGGTTGTTTGTGTGCTGTGAATTGACATGGTTGTGCTGGCTGAGCGTTCGCATTGAAGTTACTGTAATGCTGAACTCCTGTGGCGTATTAACACGTCTGTCATACCTGATAAAAGTACCACAGGTTCAAATCCTGCGCGGCTTAACGATGCTTTCTTGGCTGATGTTGATAGGAGCAGTAAAATGTAGTCACAGTACAGCTACTGTAGCCTCATCCATAGCGTCATAGACACAACCACAGCTGCAGCCGTAGCCCGAGCAATAACCGTATCCACAGCTTCAACCAGCACGGCCAGGCAGAGTAGCAGCAGCAGCAGCTGGGCTCACAGCCAGCGGCTTTATACTGTCGGAGCGCTGCGATTTGAAATAAGTAATGAGCAATAAATGCATAATGTTAAGTGTCACATCATCTCTTCTTTCTGTAGCATTTGCAGAGCTTTTCCCTGAACTGGCAGTGTTCAATAACTGGACCGGACCCACGCTCTATCTATGGATCAGAGGGAATGCAAAAGTTCAGAAAAATAAAATTCCACTATGACCCTTCGGGGCTCCGTAGTACTTAAATATTAAAAGTAAAAATATGTACTCATTACACTGAAAAATTGCCCTTGTGACTGTTTAATGATTAGAAAAACTCTTATTGGATTATTATTTCTGATGCATTTGTGTGTACGCAGTATTTTACTGTTGGTCCAGGTGAAGCAAATTTTAACTACTTTATATACGTTTGAGTTCAGATCTAGTAACTATAGCAGTCAAATAAATGTGGTGGAGCAAAATGTACTATATTTCCCTCTGAAATGTAGTGAAGCAGAAGTACAAAGTATCATGAAATGGGAGAAAAAAAGTAAAGTACCTCAAAATTGTATTAAATCACTTACTGTGCTTTCCACCGTTGCGGTATACTGTATGTGTCTCTGTTAGTGACTGTGTTTACACGCACTCACACTTAAACAGTGAAGAGGTACCTGGCGAAAGCTCGTAACTATTTAATAGAAAATGGATAATGTCCATTTTTATATGCAGATATGTCAAACATTTAAGAAAGTCCCCAGTGAAAATAAACAGTGAGAAAAAACTCTGCTGTTACGCTTGGAGATACAGTAGATTGCACATTTCTAAAAGCGCTATTTGGAGTATTAACTGTCTCACCATAGAGGAAGAGCCCCGGGAGGATCACTGTGTCTAAAGTTAACAGCAATTCAAGCCTCTTGCTAAGATGATATGCATGAATTCTGATCCAATAACACGTTCTTATTTTGTGCAACATGAAACTGTGTTATTCACCTGCTCCCACTGAGTTTACTTTGACCCAAGCTGCCTCTCAAAATCTGGAAAGCGCCAAAGAATTTTTCTGGCTACAATCGCTCAACAAAGTAGCCTGCGGTATTATGGAATTGGGAGTGTTGCACATCAGTGATACAAATGATTTAATTTGTCAAAATAACAGAGGAGCTTTTACCAGTGCGCACACCATGAGAGCTTTACAATGCCTTTGGAACAGTGCGGACACATTGTTCACATCTATGACTTGAGGTCAAACAGGGCACCACCGGTACCAATACTTTTCATTTTTAAAAGTGGCTAATGTACTAACATGTAGTTTAGAGAAATGTTACATGATTTATGAGGCAAATGTATCAGTAATAGGCTACTTTTAAATACATTTTCATTACCACTTAGTGATTTGCTAAAACACTGGTTATTACTTATGACTATCTTCTGTGTCACAGAATTATAATTGATTATTAATAATGGTAAATAACAAATACAGTATGTTTATTGTGTGAATTAGCAGAGTGCAGCACTCAGAAGAACGTGATCAGTCGAATCCGCCCTCCCTTTAATGCATTATCACTTTGGACGAGGTGTTGTGAGACAGTGCTACAGAGTGAAGTCCATGGAGCGAACAACAGTTTTTAGTGACCAGCACAGATGATGGACCACAGGTCTGTCACCTGCTTTTATGTGCAACGAGTCAACTTTGCCTTTCCCTTCTGCATCAGCTCAGCCTCTTCCAGCTGGAGTATCGATACAACCAGGGATGCAAGAGTAATCACCTCCTCTGTTGGGGTCTTGTGGTGGTTTTACATTCCTCACATCATTTTCAAGCTGTGTTTCCAGAGTCATCAGGGGTTTTGTCACCTGAACAGGCCTCTTCTTTGAGCAAAGCCTCAGAATTTAGACTTGACTTAGTGGCGTTGGCATCACTGTTGAGTTTTGTCACGGTATTGGCGCAGCGTCAGCGGCCCTCTTCATTAAGCCGTTCACTCACTTGGATGGTGCAGGGATTTCTACTTGGTATGGCTTGGAATTTCTGGAAAAATTGTCATCAGCACCTTTTTCATGCTCACCCTCAGTAGTCTTGGCTGCAAGAATCAGACAGGCACGCTGAGCCGTCATGTTCAGAAACGAGGTGGCGGCTTCCAGCCGTGTGTCCCTCATCAGTGACGTTAATGTCTCCAGACTCCTGGAACACCTGGAAATTTGCGTGACCTTACTGTCCACAGGTGTTCCAGCGCCTTCACCTTCCTCTCGTTTTGCTTTCACTTCCTGTTTGCACTCGAGGTCAAGGACAAGTCCTTCAAATTGAATGACTAAAAGCACCGTTTGTAACTGTGGTGAAGGTCAGCAGCGAATGATCAGTGGCCGAATGATCGTGGTCATGGTTAAAAGAAACCAACGTTGACAGGTAGCAAACACTTGCCTCCCGTGTCAAAGTCCCACTTTAACCAGCCCGACGTCCTCCCTCTACGGACTCTGTTGCTCTATAACAACGTCACTCTACGTCCCGCTTTGATCCCGATGGTCAAGACTCATGACTCCTTGGCTGCAAGAGCGCTTTGTCGCTTGAATATACACAATTGTGGTTTTTGATTTTGGCCATTTGCTGAAACAACTGATGCTGTCATGTTTCTTGAGTGAACAGTCTCTTAGGAATTTAGCGCCATCCAAAATACGTTGAATACGGGGGCGGCCGTGGCTTGGTGGCAGAACGGTCGCCTGCCAATCGGAAGGTAGGCGGTTCGATCCCCTAGCCATGCGTCGAAGTATCCTTGAGCAAGATACTGAACCCCATAATGCTCCCGAAGCTGCGCCTTCGGTTTCTGAATGTTCCATGTAAGTCGCTTTGGATAAAAGCGTCTGCTAAATGAATAAATGTCACAATTTTACTGTTTGTTTATTTTTTTTGTTGGGTATGATATCTAAATTGACTGTCCTGCACAGTGGACATGATGGAGGTGCACTGACACTAGCATTAATATCACTGTAAGGAATGTTGTTTGTGACAGATAGCCTGTTTTTTTTCACAATGTTATTATTACAGTAGTCTTGCTTTATAACGAATCATAATTGATACATCATATGTGTCATTTCTTAGTATACTACTGGCAGCAGCTTGAAAGACGAAATTTTTGAGTCAGTGTCATTTAGTTCACATAAATTACTTTGTGTTCAGTTCAGTTAAGTTTTGGGAGAAAACATGTATCGTTCTCCTCTAATCAACAGTCTTTGTGCAGCGCTGCAGCTTCAGTGTCAGGTCAGCAGCTTCGAGTTGGGCCTCTTCCCTCAGTATAAATACATTTTTCAGGAGGCTCCACCTCAGGATCCTCTTGTTTAAGTCTCTCAGCTGAAGCTGTTTGACAGCTCGTATTGCCGTGACATTTTTACAGCGGACTAAAGACAGAACAAAAACAGAACATTTTGCATAATCGTCATTACACACAAAGTACAGCATGTTTTTGAAAGGAACAGACTCTTCTGCATGTCCTATAATAGTAGTAGACCTAGATTGACCTCCCTAGTTTGAACAGAAAATCCAGCTGTTCATCCCGCAGCGGGCAGGATTGCGCTCCTAACTCAGCAATGTGTTTGATCTGAAGTGATGTTTATCTTTCTTTTTTTTTGCATTTGCTTCCTTGACTGTGAAACAACTTTCCTTTTTATAAGCAAGATGTATGCATTTGCCCCTGTGTGTTCTGAGACGTCTGTCTGGCTGAAGAAACGAGAGATGAGGTGAACTAAACTGGGTGGTGATCACAATGTGCAGCGATTTCCTACCAGTTGCTACAGGAAAGGTCGTCTTTGTGAAAAAGCCTCAGCTGCTCCTGTAGCGGTGGTTGAGTGAAAGCATCAGCAGTGAAATGCATCGCTGTTACAGAGGTTCAAGACGGCCTGAAGGCTGGTGTGGTTTCACACTTTGATGTGTAAATGAATTAGGGGATGAGTACTGTCTGGGATACAGCTACAGGTACAATATGGTCACTTACACTGTGACCGATGTGTGTAGATGTATTTTGGCACATACATTACAGCACATTGTTTTGTCCAAAGTGACAATAAGCGCGACCTGAAACGTGAAAGCATGTCATGAAAAATTGGGAAGTGAGGCTTGAGCCTTGTGAGAAACATCACAGTTAGAGGCCAATACAGATACAATACATCGGCTGGTATTATTTTTTAACATAAACATATATAGACTTTTAATAGGGATTTCTTAAATCCGGTTATTTCAAATGGTGACCAAGATTTGTAACAAAGGGGACATATAACAATACAAAATTATTAAACTTGGCAGTGCTCTCAGGTTTACAAATATTAGGGCAACACTTCTTTCTATATTTGGCATTTCTGTATTTACTTAATGGGCAAAATGTTTGCCAATATATCTGTCATAAGCTAGAATCTGCGGATTACATTTGCTATGCCGATATGTCAGCTGGGCTTATGTCAGAATGAAAGTTTTTTTTTTTCTATGTTTTGCAGACAGAGTCAAGACGATTGTTTTTCAAATGCTGGTCAGAGACTCAAGAGGTGGGTAGTGAGAAAATATTGTCAAGGAATTCAAATAGTATTTACATTCATTGTTAAATGTAATCTAGTAAAGCCCTGCTGCCTGGTATTTGAGGATATTTTGTAAAGTGTTTGGAGGTTAGAGGGGAAGCAGCACTTGCCTAAAGCTTTGAGAAGGGATGTTGTATCTGCAAGGTTACTGGCTCGTTTTCCTGCAACGTTTGAAAAATTGTAGTTGAGGGAAAATGAATAAGTAACACACTTCTGTCTCTCAAAAACTACTCTCGGTAGTCTTTCTGGAAATTTCCAAGGTGTGAATGTGTGTGACTGTAAGAAGGTAAAGCAAGCGGCTGTAGAAAAAAAAAAGTGTGCTCATTCAATTTCCTCTGGATAAATAACGGTTAATGACCAGAAAGTAGAGTAAATTATGATTTATTGGCACACTCATAGCCCACAAAATTGGTTTCACAGGATTAACCTATTTTGAAAATGGAGGCCCTGAGGCACAAATTATTTCGAGAAGTGTAAACTCTCTCCCTCCAGCCAACTTTCTCTGTTACTGGGACACCGGTCTCTCATGTCTTTTATAAAAACACAAGTGACAGTTGTGAAACTAGTTACGTAATTCACATGTTTTCTTTAATGGTCAGCCAACCACATTTATGAGATTTTGTTCTCTTGCAAACATATTGTCCTAACCTGAAATATACTGCACCTGTGGGTATTTCTACCCACAAAAGTTGTCCCCATGTATTTTGGAAAATACAGGAACTAAGATTTACAACACTATTTTCCTTCTCAAACTCATAAAATCTCATATGATTTATCTGAAATTGTAATAAAAAGCAATGTCAGGATTGCAAATCAGTTCTCAGACGTGCCTGGAAACACATGATGCTAATTCCATATGGCTCAGTGATCCTATTATTGGTAGTGATATGATAGTAACTCCCTACAAACTGTACATGCACTCACGCGTGCACAGAAACATGTAATTACATACTGTACATACAGTAAAGACAGAGTGTATACCACCATCTACCCGGCATGATACATTTCTTTAGTGTTTATTTGTACAAGCATATGGCATGGACCAATGCCGCATACCCCAGCTTTTATATCCAAGCTAATTTGCAATGATTTAATATACAAAATACAGAAAACTCAGCTCTTTTGCATGCTAAATGTAGCTTTTTCAAAAAACATGACACACATTGGACAAAAATTATGTTTCTCTCAGTAAATGAAAATTGAATAAATACAACTTAGTCTAGGTGCCAAATCCAAAAGAGACCCAGCATTAAACCTGCATCATTTTGTTGTAGTTGCTGATGTTTTTGGTCCCTTGGGGGCAGCAGAACAAGCTGTAGACACAACACTGTCGTATGATCGCGTATTACCATAACACATCTTTCACATTTCACAGTCATTTGATTCCACTGTTAATATAAAATCATTGATTAGTGCAGCTTCAAAAGCAGGGGTAGCAGGAGCGGTCGGCTGGTCAGACAGACAATAATTTTCCACTGTTGTGGCCATAAAAAGTTCTCAGACATGTAAACATTTGGTCTTCGTTATAAGAAGTCAAAAACACTGATTTTCCCAGACAAGTGGCGTTCACATGCACATGATTAACTGATAACTCTGATTCACTCGTTTGCAAAAGCAATGAGATAGTGTTTATGTGTGGTATCTCTACTACTGTAACACTACTGATCCAGCAAGAAGCCGCAGGTTCCTCTGTATAAATAAAGTCTATATAGATACATATTGACAGAATCTAATATTTGCCGGCATTGAAGTTAAGCTACAGGATCCAGTGGTAACGCTTGAGTCTGTGTAACTGCCGATCCACTCTGACGCCTCTGTAGCACCATCAATGATTATTGAGGAAGGATAGGATTAGGAATCTGAATTTTGTTTGTGTATTCACATCTCTCATTTCAATAAGGATATTTCCCCCATGTTTCAGTTGAACCAGAAAGCACAAAAACGTTTGTTATTCAAGACCCAAAGTGCTTATTGTTGAGACAAGTAGACATTTGCTTGTCCTGAAATGCCACAGCTGTGTTTAGCTAACCTCAGCAAGTGAGTCTTTAAAAGACACCACATAAGATGCGCCTGCTATTTTATGAAGTTTGCATGCTCAGTTGAGGCTTTGTGGGACACTTTTCTTAGTTTTGCCGTTTGACTCTTCTTTCTGGATTAGGACCAAAGTGGTTTGTGAACAGACACTGCTATAAGAAATCCCCTTTTTGCTATATTTGCTGCCTGATTTCACGCTGCTGGATTTAGAGTAGATGATTACAGGAGTCCTGGTTTGACGCTTAAAAAGAGATAAGAAAGATTATTTATCAGATGTACTCTTTGAGTTTGTTGAGAATCTAATGTTTTGTTTGCATCTGAAATCCCACAGTTTGCCCTCAAAAATCTAATATTGGTTTTTGCTCTCAATGCCAACAGGTACTAGGTTGCAATTATCATATTTAAAAACCGATCAAACCACTTCTGCTACACAAGAATCATTAATCCTGTTCAAGTTGTTGACACACAGACACATCGCAACCTCTCTAATTAAGATTCAACCACAGTTCCCATGACTGGTCTGCTACATGACTCTGGTGTAGGGGGAACTCCAGCGATTTACGGGAAGAATCATAAAACTGTAAACCAGACTATACCAGGAAACTAGGGGCATGAACCTACACTTAGTGACTCCTTCGTCAGCTAATATAACTACAGAAGTGAACTTACTCATCATCTTAGCTGTGTCGGTTTCTGGCTCGTAAACCGTCCGCATGAAATCCCATTGAATCTTTCCGATGACTAATTATACGTGGCGGGGATCCTGTTGTAAATTAGATCATCAATATCTGGCAGATGGGAGGGAACAGTGGAAATCAAGTCTACTCCAATAAACACTCAAGGGCTATTGCACAGTAGAGCTACTGTATATGTGACAGGGGTGGGGGAACGTCTGTTTGACCCACCATTTTCCAGCCTCCCTGTCCTGCATCACCAGCTAGCAGAGAGATGTGGTCCATTACTCTTCCTCTGTTAACAAGCATCTGGACCAGGTTCCAGCCAATCGACTGCCATACAACGCCTGGCTGTTTGCTGCAAGGGTGGCCTTAATGCCTGCAGTAATGAATCAGCCCCGACTGTTAGAGCAGCTCAAAGGAAACCAAATATACACTCGCTGCAGCGTCACACTCAGAACTGTTTGATTGAAGCCTGCTGACAAGGGGGTCGGACATGCTGTTTGTTTTGGTTTTACTTCATCTGGGACCGTCTCTGCTGGTCACCTTGGTCCATTTGTTGTTAATGATTGAACGCAGAGTTGCCGATGGCTGGAAAGGAGTGAAAAACATTCAGAGTATGACATGTTTTTGTTTTTTATGTTTCAACCCTTTGAATGGAATGGCAAGCTGTCACACCAGCTGAGTCATAGCTTTGCAACATCACAGTAAATTAATCCTGCGGGAGTTTTGCTCTAAGGAGTTGAGTACGCTTACCTCCAATTTGGAAGTATTTCATTTTCATTTTATGCTATTTTATGTATGAACTCTAATACATTTAAAGCAACTACATAGATCTGACAGCTATAGTTATTTACAGATTTTACATTAATGATCTTAGGACAATCTTATAAAATACAAAACATTGTTGAAGTTTTAACCAGTGTTTTCCGACCTTTTTGATTTGTGATCTCTTGCATAAAAGCAGTTGGGACCCCTTGTGACATGTAAGATGTCTATGAGTTGTTAGCAGTTTCACCAAAGAGACATTTCCCCTTTAAACTTCTCAGATGATAAGTAACTGTTCAAGGCTCTCAATTATGTTACAGAAAAGAAAGCAAAAAAAAAAAAAAAATGCCAGAAATATGTACAGATTTGTGCAGCAGAACTTAGTTTTTTCTTTCTTTCCTCTCCCATTAATCATCTCACGAGCCCTCAGATTTGTCGTCTGACCCTCAGGAGGGGCCGACCCCTAGGTTGGGATCCACTGGACTAAACTAGCTACCTAGTATATAAAGTATAAAGTAGTTAATAGTAGCCTAGCTCCATCTCAACCAGCTACAACAGTAAAATGCTCCGTCAAATGATCAGTCACAGGAGCTATTTTTCTGCTGAACTTATTACTTTTGAGACTTTAAGTTCATTTTGCTGATTGAATACTTTTGTACGTTTTTGTACACAGGATTTTGGAGTACATTTACATTTTTGGATTGCCACATAGGATCTGGGTACTTCTTCCACCACTGCGTGGCGAAGCTGTTGTGTGATATGTTTCACAGAGTGTTGTGTATTCATATTTTTTGTCTTTTAAGATGACTCATTTGGGTTTGGTTTCTGTCTCCCACAGTGCATGAGAGATGACTGACCAGGCAGCAGTTAGGAACAAATGACAGAAGATTACCCATGCTTGGGTTGAAAGGAGAGGATGCCAGCAGCTGAAAATCATCCTAATTTGATTACATTTGAAAACTGAAAGATGCTGTAGATCGTTTTACCCCCAGTGGATTCCCTAAAGCTGCTCCAAGAGAATCATCAACGATTTTACTGAAGGGATCCCTTGGTGGAAGGCAGCGAACGGGGGCCAGAATGTGGCCCCCTGACCTCGGGCCTCCAGACGTGCAGCTGACACTGCCTGGTTTTGGAAGTGTGTTTGAGGATGCTGAGGACCTTCAGGCGCCGCTGTCTTCTGGTGGCTTCTGTCAGTCATCCGTACATTCAGGTGGTCTGGGTGTGTGCTGTCTTCCAAGGACGTCCTTGTCCCTGTCCTCCCTGGGCCGTGACCTCACCTCCCTGCTCAGCTGTAAGACAGCTGGATCCCACATAGAAAAGACTATGGAGGACTTTGCCACCACAGCGCACACAGATCATAAAAACTGCACCCAGAGGTTCAGTTGTTACCCTCAGCCCTCCCTCCCTTTATCCTATATGCTCACCAGCTGTGCCACATCTCCTTCTTTTGGCTCTCCACCATCCTCTCTTTCCTCTTCCTCCTCCTCCTCGTCTTTATTTTTTGCCTCATCCCTGCTTCTTTCTGATGCACCTGCGGGCAATAAGCCCTCTCATCAACAACGAAAGATAGAGGAAGAGTATCACTCAATCAAACAAGAGCCTGCAGATGATTTCTCACCATGTAAGAGGGAACCGTTTCACATGAACAACCAGCAGGGGGAGTTGTTCCATGTGGGCCAGCCCCTCCAAGGCCAAGACGGTCAGGACAGCACCCCACTTCATTTCCCGAGGCTTAATGGACCCGTAGGACAGGACCCCACATTGGACCAACAGGACCAGCCCTGTCATTGGATCGACTGCAGCGCAACTTACAGCAGTCAGGAGGAGCTGGTGAGGCACATCGAGAAGGTGCACATCGACCAACGCAAAGGGGAAGAGTTTTCCTGTTTCTGGGCTGGCTGTGTGCGACGCCACAAACCCTTCAACGCTCGCTACAAGCTGCTTATCCACATGAGGGTCCATTCTGGCGAAAAACCCAATAAATGCATGGTGAGTCAGTTTGTTTTTGCCTAGCTGGTGAACAGATTCTGCTGATTTTTACAGAACCAGAGAACAAACAAAACATGCCAATTTTTATCAGCAATTCAGCACTTCACACGTAAAAACAAGTCCTACTTGGGCTCTGCTCGGTACAAGGACATATTTCTACTGCTGACCATTGAGCAGCTTCAATAGCAGTGAGATAAAATAAAATAAATCCCATTAAAATGTTTCTAACACAATCATGAATCAAAGTCCCTGGAAACCCACATCCACAATAGCCTTCTATGTAATTTATAGTCTTATGTACATAATTGTAAGCATCTAAAAAGCATTTGAAATTAGTGTTGGGCAAGCTACATGGTATTTGTAGCTACCAGTCACTCTACATTAAATTAAGCTTCACTACACTGAAGCTACTCCTCAGAGAAATGTAGCAAGCTAAGCTACAGCAACGTGGCAAAAGTAGCTTAATATTCTGATCTTCAGAAATGCTCAACGCTTGGGTAAATGTAGCGTTAGCTTGTGTGGACACTACCGCAATACTTGATCAATAAAAGAGCTAAGCTACTGAAAAGCAATTTGATTCAGAAAACAGTGACGCTACCACCACGCTACTGAGAAATGAAGTTCAACTAGTAACGCCGCTCGAACGCGGCGCGTTAGCATCTCTAACACCCAAAACTGACAACAACACACATGCAAATTGCAAGCATAGGAGTGGCATGATACATATTTCTGAAATGTACTGGACTGAGCTGTTTAAGGTTGCAATCCACAAAGAAAACAGGAGGAAAAAGACGGCAATTAAATGCAGGTTTCAAACCATTTAAAATACACTCTTTGCAAATGTTATAAGAAGTATGAAATGCACACAAAACTGGTTCACCCTTAAAGGTGGGGTATGCGATTCTAATCCAATCTTTTTGTCAGATTCAGCGAATATCTTCTCACGGTCCACTAGCTGTCGTTCAGTGTGTGCACTGGAAAAAAACTCCGGTGTTTGTACTCAGCCTTGGTTCTGTACACGGGAAACAAACACAGTGGCTCGGACCGAGCCACACAACACTATTCCAGCCATGACTTGTGTGTCAGGTAACATTAAATGTCTTCCCCACGGACATTGAGCTTACTTTCTAGTTTGCCAAGATGTGCTGTGTTTGTGATGTTAGCCATAGTAGCAGGAGAGCTGTGAGTATCGCTGTCTGGAGCTGACATAATCAGCTGTCTGATTTTCTTTTAAAACTGTGTTGTAAAATAAATGTAACGATTCCACACTTTTTTAGGTTTTCCATGACCCAATATTTATTAATTATTACTTTGTTATTAAGTTATCTATAAATTCTGTTAATTCCTTTAATCTATTCATTGATAGATTAAGTCTTTTAAGGTTGTCCAGAGATGAGATCTAACAAAGTAAGATTTTCTCTTTTTTAATTCAAGGGCGACTCATCAGTAATGAAGGGAGTGCTTTTCGTTGCCTTTGCCTATGATTTATCCCAAACATGCAGGAATCAAACTGGCAACCTCTAAAAATTGAGCTCCACCACCACTGCTGCCTCAATTTTCTGTCAGTTAAAACATATCTCATCCTTTCCAACTTTATGTTGCCTTCAAATGGGCCATTCAGAGGTTTAACTGGGCTGCTTACAGTGCGTCTCGACTTCTCTCAGACTGAGCAGCCGATGATCAGGAGTCTGTTAGACAGAGAGATGATCAAACGGTTTCCTTTCCTCGCGACAGGTTTCCCTTACTCATGCATGCCAGAGGGAGAAACGTGGCAGTGTTGAATGAATGGAGGATGTGTCTGTAGCACTGAGCATTCAAAAACCTAGTGATCACCCTGTGGTTATTCTGACAAAAGCAATTAATTCATAGTTATTAAATAGCATAGGTTTTTGTGTTTGGTGATACAATAAACTGATAAATCATCAACTCCTGTAGAAACTATGTTCGCACAGAAAAAAACCTCTTTTCTGTCTTCTAGGGCTGCACGAGTAATTGCAGTATTATTGAAATTGCAATATAGCCAAGACGCAATATCAAAATCGCAGAATCTGCAATTTTTTGGTAAAGGTAACATGTGACAAAACTGCATTATAATGAAGTACTGTAGCGCTGCAGAGATGCCCCGGCCTACAAATCCTGTTCTCCAGATGGAAAACAGGATACAGAACTGGAGATTATATTTTGTGATGTATTAAGAAGATAAATCATGCACTCCTGTAGAACTCCTGTCATGTTCCCGCAGCGAAAACTCTGCCTCTTTTTTCATGCGTCTGAGCAACTTGTTTTTTGAAATGTGGGGTCTGTTATATAAGGATGATGGGCTATAAACATTAAAATGAAAGAATACAACAAAATTCCTGACATGCATTTTGAAAAACGTCCAAGACCCAC
The DNA here is from genome assembly GCA_011952105.1 of Coreoperca whiteheadi. Lineage (NCBI taxonomy): Eukaryota > Metazoa > Chordata > Actinopteri > Centrarchiformes > Sinipercidae > Coreoperca > Coreoperca whiteheadi. The sequence goes on along the minus strand of CM022487.1, from coordinate 22,013,825 downwards.
ACAAAACCAGACCACGTCAGGTCAGAGAAGAGACCGAGGCCGTGAGGTTTCTGCATTGACCATCACAACAGTGGCCTTTGAGTCCCAGCACAGCATCACCCTGCTTCACTACTGTCATGAGTCATTTTCTGAAACACAACTATTGCTGCCTGAACACGTCTGTCCCATGATGACCTTCACTTCGGTGCCAGATCCCTGTCCCCGAGAGTGAGTAACTCTCGCCGTAATTCCCCAGCGACTCTGCCGCTGTCATCCAGCTGAAACTCCGATTAATAATTCATTCAGTAATTTGCACTCAGGGACACGCTTCTTTCTTAATTGAATTACTGCATTAAACTGACCTAATCAGCTGCCAACTTGTAAATATATTACTGTGGAGAGTTGCCTGCAAACAGATTAATAAAATTAAATCAACAGCGACGCAAAAAAATTGTCATTAGTCACACTTGAACTACGTGAATAACGTCATTTCATTTTCATAAAGCGCCCAGGCCAAAACATGTAAATTAAGTCATTCCTAGTGCAGCAATGGAAAATTAATAACTCACATGAATGTAGTCAGTGTTTGTTAATGAATTCAGCCGTATTTACCGGCTCGTAATGCTGAGTCTCAGATAGACAGGTGTTATTCAGGCTGTAAACATGAGTTCCCAAAGCGTTTTTAAATCCACAGTGGTAGAGTCATCATTCATAATTTATGTTGCTGAAATGACATTAATATGTACAATAGATACATTTAAAGCATACGTCTGGTGATATTCTGTGTTTTCCTTACTGTCAACAAATCCCATGAGAAAAGACCAAAACCAACAACGATCTTAGTCCTACTACTCTGTGTAGCCAAATCTGATATATATTATTTCTCTGTGTCATAGAGCTCCATTGTTGTGAAAAGAAATGAGCTACATCGTTGCACTGGCTGACACGGTCCTTCATTACAATGAACCTGGGCACTTTAGTTTATTTTGACTCAATCCTACATACAGTGTCGAGAAAATGTGCCAGAAAAATGACAGCATCACTTGTTTCGGCAACATATTTTTATGTTCAAGTGACAAAGTCCTCTAGCAGCCGTAGTAATTATTATAATGGGAGCAAAAGTGGAAGCCAGGGGACGTTGTTAAAGGGCCACAAAGTCGAGGAAGAAGGTCGTGGTATGTTGCATGGGTCAATGAAATGTTGGACACAGTAGAGTTTTTAAAGCATGACCATGATTTTTTCCCTAACCTTAACCAAGGGTTGATTATGGTCACCATGATAACGCTCCCCTTACTGTAACCAGGTAGTCATTTGAACCCAAACCATAATGTTTCTGTAGCCTTACTAAGTGCTGTCACATTACTTTTCAACAGTGATTTGGTATAGTTTTTCATCATGAAACCGATATGTTTTCCAACAGTGATTTTAGAACGGTTTCGGAAGGCGCAGACAAATAACGTCGTCCTGACGACAGGGGCGTCAGCTCAGAGAACGCTTCTGCGAGTTGTCGCCTAAAGGGCGGCTACAGTTTTGTGGTTTAATTTGGAGAACTTGTTGACATTGTCCTTCTGCCGGAAATACCCCCTTAAAGGTGTTTATGCGATTCTAATCCAATAATGTCTTTTTGACAAATTCAGCGAATATATATAAAACACTATTCCAGCCATGATTTGTGTGTCAGGTGACGTTAAATTACTCGCCCACGGACATTCACCCTCACTTTCTAGTTTGCCAAGATGTGCTGTTGTTGTGATGTTTGCTATAGCAGCAGGAGAGTTGTGAGCATCGCTGTCTGGAGCTGGTGTGCTGGCTCTTGGAAACCGTCTCGTCCTCTCTGGCTGTTCGCTTCGTTGCAGCAAATTGTAGGGACAGTTTGCTAACCCACAACCTGGCAAACGTTAGTTACATTACTTGCTGTGTCGTTGTTTGCTCTATATCATGGTATTTGTCATGGTATCGGATTTCTCACAATCGCATACCCCACCAATCGCACCAAAAGTCTGTTAATCTGCATCTGAAGATAGTGCCAAACAATGCACTATTTACTCCTGTTAGAGTAGCGTTTGCTAAAAACTACAGTGCCCAGCTGTTTTAGGAAATTACTGAAACCTTACTATATAACCAAATTATATATTTGTGACCCATTTTTAAAAATGTGGCCTACATCTTCAGAAGGAATGAATGGGCCTGGAGCTCAGAGCCACAGAGAGAGTGGGGAAGTCAGAGAGTATTGAGAGATGGAGTAACACATTGTTGGTTTTGGTCTTTTCATGGGATTTGTTGTTGACAATGCCAAAAATATGAAACATCGCCCGCCTTTAAGTACACAAATGATTAACATGGGAAACATGACAAATGACAATCATTTTAAGGAATATCAGACTTAATCTAAAATTTAAATGTCAGACAGAGTGAAGAGTAATGTCTCTCCACTTCCATTCAAAAATAAGGGAAACATTATTGTTTTGGTGACAGAGACTTTAAAAAGACACTATATTTACATGCTGTCACGATGAGGAAATAAAGTATATAAACTGTAACAGAGCTTAAGTAAAGCTGTGCTCACATGTCTACGCTGTCAAAGACTTTAGAAATGTGTTCCTATTTAGGAGCCATATATATATTTGCGTGTAGGGTTACATTTGTTTGAATCTTTTTTCCCATAATGTTTTAACTACAGTAGCCATGGGGTAAACTGACAAGCGAGCCTGAAGGGGCATTATGTCTTTCCTCCTTTCAAACAACTCAAACTGATGTGTTTACATGGATTCTGTCCTCGCAGCTCAGTTCACATAAAGCTGCAAAATGATATGCAACATGTTATGTCCTCAGTTTCCCACAGCATAATGAGTTTTACTCTGTAATCTATGTGCTAATACCTGTAGACGCGTTACTAATACCTGTATTCTTATGCGATTGAGCGAATATTTCAGTCACTGGTCTGTATTTTTTAGGGGTTACTTGTAATTTCAGTTTTTGTTTTTTGTTAAGGCGATCCCAGTATTGGATTAATTGATGATCATGATGTAGTGTTTTTTATGTACTGACTCATTAAACTAAATGAGGTGACTGACATTTACTGACTCATTAGCGAGACCTAATAAAACCCTGGAATGAATCTGTAAAACGAAAACTGTTTCCATATTTCCCTCTGGATTAGTTTAAAAAGGATGAAACGCTTTATTCTCCTACTTTACTATAAGATTCAGACCAGGATCTCATTTGAAGATTTGCAAAACATCCTTTTTAGAAACAAATCCGTGCCTGAATTAAAATCTTTTAATATCTCTAAAATATACAGTCTATGGCTTTCATTATATTTAAATGTCATTTTATCCTTAAACCTTAATCCTTCATTTTGTGTCTTTATCATTCTATTTGTTAGTAGATTACACTTATTTTCATCTAAATGATTACTGGATAAATGTGTATTTATCACGTAAGGTGAATTCAGAAAGGTTTTTTTTTTCATGGAAATATTTTCAAAATCCTCTCCTGTGATCGTCTGATGCCTCCAGGAGGTTAAAATTGAACCTTGAGAAACCTTTCCATTCAAACTTTCATGTACATGTCAGAAATGAAAACATTGGTCATTTTAAGTCTGTGAAATTTCAGATTGAATGTGACACAGTTTCTGTAAAGTTATAAAGCTTTGGTTTACGGCCTGCAGTGTGTAGCATGCTGACCCTGATATTTGCTTCTTGTCTGGCTCGAGTCCAACACAAACCTTTACCAGAACCTACCACAGCTTGGTGTGTGTGTGTGTGTGTGTGTGTATGTGGTTTTGTTCCAATTTGCTATTTGGGAAAAGGCCATTACCTGAAGTATATGATTCACTAAACTTAAATGTATGAATTTAAATTGTGATATATTACCTCTTTACTAGTTATTTCTGTTGGATCAGACTTCAACATCAGTCATCTGTAGTGTGAAATTGTGATTTTGTTATGTGTTAGTTACAAGCCAACATACTTTATTAAAGGTACTGAAGGGATTTGTAAATGATTTGTATTAGAAGATAAAAGTTCTGATGTTTTTATTCCTTTTGGTTACCAGAAATTAGATAAAACTAGTCTATATATATCTGTGAGTAATAGTAAGACATAAATTACTTGTCATTATATACAAAATATGCATCAAAGATAATCAATACACAGTAAAATGTGCCAAAAGTTGGGTGAGCATTCCTATGGAAGCCCAGTATTCATGCTAATTGATGTTTATGACCTATCGCTTGGCTCTGCAGTGAGTATCAGGCTGTGCCGACATAAATCTGGGCCCTCTGACAGGCGACACAATTGTCTAGCCTTGACCTAACTTACCTTTAAGCTGCCTTTAACTCCTACACTCACCCAAGTACAGAGCAGAGACTTGGTAGCATCACCTCATATCTACATTGTATCTGCTCAGGTAAAACTACAGTGACTGGCCCAATAGGCAACTTCATCTGAATGTCATGGCCAGCTCAGTCGACCAACCACCATCACTGTATAACTGGTTCCACTAGTCTTAACAATAGCCACTAATAAGCAACAGCTCTGGTATGAGAAGCCTTTCTTGAATCATGTCCCTTGACCTGTCGTGCCAAATAAAGGAACATGGTATCAAAATTCATTTGTGTGCGAGTGTAATAACTGTAATTTCCCAATAACTGGTGTTTCATTGAATTGGGCCCTCGACAACAGTGTGTTCCAGCGTCCCAGCAAATTTTTGTAGGCATTTGAGGACAGCAGAAACAAGCCGTGAAGTTGATGTAGTAAGTGTGTTAGCAGTTGCCTATTTACAGTCCAATATTTACTCTACTTTTAGCTCTGTTTTGGTCTCTACCAACTCCTAAAGGGAAATATCCCACTGTGTTCACCAGCTAGTTGCTAACTTTGTCTGCCTACTGTGGCTTGAAATAGGTTCATGAGAGCTGTGAGAGTGAACCAAAATGGGAAAGTTGTGGGCCAGAAAACCAAAACAATGAGCTGAAAGACATTAAAGCACTCCGTAGAGCTGAGGGGAACTGCAGATAATTTTGGGTGATAATTTTCAGTGGGTTTGTCCCTAAGAGTGTCCCCTTTTATATTACACGTGTGGTCCTGAACCAACAACCTCTTTCAAATTGACTTCAAACCACAAAAGAATTTTACGATCTCAAAGTCATTTCATTGAGGACAGTATTATTTATCACTCTATTCAAGTGGTGGATGTGTCATGTTGTAGTAAGACTGTTTATATTTTCCTTGTCAGTTTGAGGGCTGCTCCAAGGCGTTCTCACGTCTGGAGAACCTGAAGATCCACCTGAGGAGCCACACAGGAGAGAAACCGTACATCTGCCAGCACCCAGGCTGCCTCAAGGCCTTCAGTAACTCCAGCGACCGAGCCAAACACCAGCGCACACATCTGGACACGGTCAGTGCACAGCAACACACACAGCCATCCACACTTCACCTGTCTTAAAGCACCTTATTGTAGCACAAGGTTTTGTACAGTGTGAAACCAGTGATATTATTAATTATCAATTAGTTATATTATTGCACACACCATCCTTTAGTCAAAGAGAAACTCCTCAAAAAGTCACCTGATAGGGCACCCACCTGTCACTCAAATGTCACTATTCCCTTAATTATATGTAAATTTATAATTTAATGGGGGAGTTATAAAAAAAAAAGTCACCCCCCCCCCTACAGTTGTTATGAACTGGGAGCTACAGAGACCAAAACCGTTTTTTGTACCAGGCTGGAAACATTTTTAGTTCTGCTGTGAAGTTGGGCATTTTAACATGGGGGTTAATGAGAATTGACTCGCTTTTGGAGCCAGCCTCAAGTGGCCACGCGATGAACTGCAATGTTTGGCACTTCCGTGTTTGCTTAATTTTTCAGCCCCGGGGGTAGCCCCTTGGTCTGAATAAGCACCCAAGTCACTTTTATGTAAAAGTCAAATCCAATGGAATCACTGTAGGTCTGTCTTAGTAACATTTTCAATACACTTTCAGCACGGCACAAGTCTATCTGCCATGTGCCTTGTGCTGCTTTTATTTAACCTTATTTTTATTTAAACCTTATTTTTATTTTATTTTTTCTATTATGTCTTTTTTTTTTTTACATTCCCTTATTGTATAGTTTTATCTTATATTTTATATTTGATCTAGATTTTATTTTATATATTTTATATTTGATCTAGATTTTAGGCTCTACAGTTAGTGTTATCTGTATACACCGGGGGTCTGAGATTAACGCAATTTCGATTCTCTGTATGTATGTACTGTACATATGGAAGAATTGACAATAAAGCAGACTTGACTTGACTTGACTAATCTGAATGCTGTCAGATTAACGTAATGGCTGCAGGAACACATAGCGTCGTCTCCTGGTTAAGACAACTGTAATAAATCACTTAATTGACATCTTTAATGCACAGAGAAAAGAAAAGCCATTTAATAAACCATGAAACACTGTGAATGAGCGAATTAAAGTTGCTTCTCCTTGTATTTTCCCATTTGTGGTGTGAGGAAAAGGAAAAAAAAAATGGACAAGAAAAACCCTTGTATTTCCAATCCTGCCGCTCGCCCAAATACTAAACTCTTTGGATCTACATGAATCACGAGGGTGGCATTTTTTCATTCAAAACGGGCGACAAGTTTGTAGCTATGATTCAGGCCAACTGCATGAATGAATGAATATCAACATCAAAGAGCTTTATACACAGCATGTGAGCAAAAACTAATTTTATTCAGAGTTTGTTCAAGTTCAATGTTTAGGTACTTTAGGTATTTTACTTGCGTATTTTAGTTTTATGGTGCTTTATACTTCACTACATTTCGAAGGCAAATATTGTACTTTTTCCTCCACTACATGCATCTAGATTTAAAAAAAAAATTCCAAATAATCATCAGCTCATAAAATTTGATGGATTGTCAAAAACTATTATAAACCCACCACCAGTATATAAAGTAGTCAAATGAAGTACACCTGAGCCTACTACAACATGTTTCTGACATGTTAATGTACTTATTATCCCATAATATATATAATAATTTAACGCTCTGAAAGTGGCTGTTCTGCATAAATGAGACATTTTACTTTTGCTGATGTACTGTCACTTAAAGGATAGATTCACAAATGTACATGTCTAGTGTTGATATGAACATAGAAACAGGTTTTTTGCTTGCTGTCATCCTTCCAGTTACAAACTATATGGTATTAAAGTCCCTCTTTGTGTTTCACCATGTCTGTTACCATGTTGAGCTACTGTACAGTAGGATAGTAAAAAAATAAAAGAGGGAATTTTGCTCCAAAAAGATATCCATTTTATGTAACAGCACTCAGAGTGCTGAAGCCTCACATCACCTTCAGATGAACGTTTTGAATGTGGACTGTGGATTTTGTCCCCCATCACCCACACTGGAACCTGTTTCGATGCTCATGTGGGCACCTAACAAAGACTTGTAAAAGCATGAACCTATCCTTTAAACCTTCAGACGTCGCTCCAAAATACAGAGAGAGAAAGAAAATATAAAAAAAAACAAAAGTGACATTTTGAATGCAGGGCTTTGACTCCTAATGGAGTATTTTTACATTGTGGTATTGCTGCTTTTACTTAAAGGTGAACTCACCCTTGGGGGGCTGTGTGTGTGTGTGTGTGTGTATATATGTATGTATGTATGTGTATATATATATATATATATTTAAAAAAACATTGATGTCACTTAAGTCAGTGTCAGTTGTGGCTGAAGGCTTGAAAATGTACAAAATCTCGAGGTGTGACCTCTGACCTCCTCATCGCTGCTTGAGGCTAGCGGCCCAAGGCTACGGTAGCCAGTACCAGCATGACACACACAAATCTCAGACATCTCATTGCATTGTGGGTAATGTAGGCGCCAGGTTTTGACAAGGAAGCACAATAGGAAGACACTTGGGTTCTGTTGCATCCATTTTGGTACTTTTAAAAAAAACAACTGTCCATCGTGAGTCCGACAGTGTTATAGACGTGCTATGCTAAATCAGTGCTCTTTAACTAACGGATCATAATACCACTTCCATCCCTCTTCATGTCTGCATAAAGTCAATCGGAACATTTATGTAAAAGTCATCTATGTCTGAAGGACAAAAAGCCATCACTGTTACAATGTTACAGCAATGTTACATATTCCATGTCTGAAATGAGCTGTAGAGAATAAAACCTCCCTCTCGTGTAGGGTTACAGATTTCTTTATGATGTGCAATATTTGCCAATAATAAGGGGTATGTGTGGTGCACTTAACACACATTAAATCACTTAAATTTGTAGTGCCTCACGTCTTTCCTCCTCTTTCTGCATAGTTGCCTGATATAGTCTGAACATTCTTTGGGATTGTGAAACTACATACCTGCTGTGGATTTATTCTACAAACCACAGTTATTTTTACTCCTGCTGACAAGCGATGAGGACTTAGCAGTAATCCAGCAAATCAGATCTCTTATTACACGGGTGAGATGGAGCTGCACGTTGCACTCCAGTGTTATTACAACGAGAGGAGAAAGTTATTTTCTCCGTTTTGAGGTTTCATGCTGGCTAATAGCGGCTTCGCAGTTGCGTCACAAATCAAGAATCAGACACATCTGGCGCCATCACGGAGGCCCAGCAGAGAACTGAATGTAAATAATTGCTGAATATGATATAACAAACCAGCCAAGAAAAGACTGGTGTCAATACAAGTTATTTAGATTTGACTAAATAACTTGAATTGTGTTACTAATGTTATAAATGATAGTGTGTTGTGAAAGATTTGTTTCCGAAGTGAGGTCAGTCTTATGCAGAAGTGTCTCAACTAAACATTGCAGCTCACGTAAACTGAACATTTTGCTTATTTTGGGATTTTTTAAATCACTTTTAACGGCCACCTCACACCGGATTTGTTAGCTAGTGTGCATTTTAATGTGTTTTTAAAGACAGCAAAGATTTTCTAGATAAAGTTAGCAAATGTTGAAAACTAAATCAACAAGACCGATCAATGGTGATATGATAAGTGACCAATCAAAACACTGAATTTTGTTTTTTTCTGTTTAGCTTTGACTCGACTCTTGGCATCTTGAATTGCAACATTACACAGGAAAGCTTTGTTCAAACCCTGTCGATTTATGTATTTAAATATTTGTATAATCTTGATGCACACTGACATGTATAGTCATTAATTTATGTCCCAACTTTAGCAACTGACATAACCACTTTGCATGCAGTCATTTCGCTTTTGGACTCAGGAGGCTCCCAGGGAATATTGTTCAGAAAGTTGAGTTTCCTAAGAGGAAGATATTGCCCAATTTTGGCTAGCATGCATCGTTGGGCACTGTACAGGAGCATTCACTATGATGCCAGCTCTGTTAGAGTAATTGCACGGCTGAAATTTGAAATGAATTCATTTCTGTCTTTAGATAAAACACAAACAATTTGGGATTTTAAAAAAAAGAGAAAAAAAAACCCCCAAAAGACAATGAAAAAATAACAATCACTTCCAACAAAACAGAACAGTGGAAAAGAGTGCAACAAAGGTGATGTTACAGCTCACTGCATCTACCCTTTTTTTTACAAAACTCAAACTTATTTGACGTCAAAAGTAACATTAAACCAACATTACACTATCACTACTAAACTATTGCCAACATGCCATTCTTATTACTCACAGTGTATCCTAAACCTGTTCAGTTCCCTAAATTCCCCTCTTAAACAGAAATGCAGTGTTTTTTTTACATTAGTCTTGGCCCTTTGTATATTGAACCTTCATATTCCTCACAAATCAAACAAACAACTTTTGGATACTACTTTGGTAGTTATTTCTTTTTGACCCAATGCATCATTTGTGCCGTTTTAAAATCTGCCAAGTCTCTTAACTTTGGAGCTCTTAATTTGATAGACAGCGTGTTAGTTGGCTCTTGATGATTAGAGTGAAAATAGTCAGCAAAATATAATCTTTAAATCTTCTAAATTGCTCTCAGCACCGTGTAAGTCGTTGATTTTTTTTACTCACGATGTTCAGATTCTGGTACATAAACCTACAAGATTCAACTAAACACTATACATGTGTTTTCATGAAAACTTAATTCACTCCACCTGGTTAAACACTCAGCAATGAAAAAGGGGAGAACAAAAAAAAACCTGTAAGGAATTAGATTCATGGAAATGGGCTCATTTACTCATCTAAACGTACAACTTGTGATAAAATTGTGAAACACAGGCGACACCACCTCAGTAAATCAAGAGCAGAAACTTATGGCTTTTAATGATGGAAAAACGTTTATATGTAAGAATTTAGTGGTTTGCCTCAAGAATAGTTCTGTTTACAATATGACCACATTTCAAAGCATGTTCCTTGGTGTTTATTATAATGCCTTTTAATTTGAAATGACTTGATTGACAGCAGCCTTATTTTACCTGGTGAAGAAACTCTCAGGCAACAAATATTTTTGCCTGTCACTTGCTTTAATCTATGCATGAATAATGTACCGGTATGCTCTTTGAGTCACGAACCTTTGCTATGAAAGGTTTACACCACCTAGACCTTACTCTCTGAAATAAATAAATCTTTCACTTATGTACCGATTGCAGGTAGGTGATGATCTAAAGTTTAATTTATGTATAAATTGATTTATGGCAGTACAGCAGGAAGTATACCTGTACACTGAGCTGTTAACTCTTCTCTCTCTTCTCTCTTAAGCCTGCAGACGAAAGGTAAATATACTCAATTTTCAGCTGAGGAGTACATTACGTAAAGTGTTGACACAATCAACATGTCCTTCCTGTCTCTGTTAGTGCAGTTGTCACGCTAAGTAACCACATTCGCAGCATTTATCCTAAATGTTTGTGTGTATAATACACAGGACTACCGTACACAGTATCACACCTGTAAACCATCTGACTCAACTAATCTATTATTTGTATACACATATTTTGAGTTTGACATCATATCCAGTGTGACTGCATAAACCATAACATGTGGCGAATGCTGTGGCACAAGTCCTGAACATGTGTGAGTCTTGATAGAAAGTATACAGTATAGAGTATAGATTAGAGGGTTTTGTCTGTACCATTTTGTTAACCATGAAGCTAAAATACCGTAACAGAATAAACACTCTTGAAAAAATATTAAATAAAAACGAGCACTATGGATGAGTTGTGTATTTCAGGGACTATTTGGCTGTTTGGTGGCATGTTTTCCTTCTTTTCAATCTTCTTTTATAGCAGCTAAAACCAAGCTTGATTACAGAAAATTTAGCGGTAAATGCTGATTTGCTGGTCGTGTATATATAAAAGTGTTAATGCAAGCATCCGCGGAGGGATACACAGAGAAAGTGGCATGTCAGATGTCTTATAGTTGGAACGTGAAAACACGCACTTCAGACTGCGCTACGGTTATTTCCCTCATAGGTTTCTCTGCCTTTTTCTTCCACGCGTCTCTCACCTCTTCTTGTCGTGGTTATTTCACAGAAGCCGTACGCCTGTCAGATCCCGGGATGCACCAAACGCTACACCGATCCCAGCTCGCTACGAAAGCACGTCAAAGCTCATTCAGCCAAAGGCCTTCAGGAGCGGGAGGTCAAGGTAACGACAGCAATTATGTTTTTATGTATTGGACATTCAGCTGGGAGCAGAATATGATTACTGCTCCAATCACCAGCATTAGAAACAAACATCTTTAATAAAAACCTTCCTGTGTCTCTGAAACTAGATTATATTAGATTAGATGTGGTGGAACAGCAGAAGGTAGTAGTGGGGTTTAGAAGAAGTGCTTTAAATAAAAATATAGCCAAAGGGGTTTATATAAACTATGTTTTTGTTTGGGATTTTTTGACAGCAATCAATACATTTTCCAAGGTTTAATTATGCCTGAAGCAGGGGCATTGTGATTACATGGTCAGTGTCTTAAACTCCTAGGCCAGGATGCCCCCATAAACAATTTTTGTATTATTTGTCGGTCATGTCATCTTGCTCCTTGACCTGAGCTGCAGAAAAAATTTCATTGACATTTGATTTTGTTTTGAAATGAGTTCCATTTCATTATTCACTTTAGTTTTGTTAAAGTTAGAGCTTTTCTGTCATGACATAAAACAGACAAGTTATGTCTTTTCATGACAATGGTCAAATCCAACGATATCAAACGTCTGTGTCAATTTCCCAAACGCTGATATTTTAGGAGCAGAAGCAGCGTTGCTTACAGCACATACAGAGTGAAAAAACATTGCACTCAGATATGAGCTAATTAGGGGTGGAAGGGCAGAAATGCGTTAGATATCGCGGATCAAGTTTGTCTTTTGTTGAAGAACGAAAAATGAAAAGGGCCGATGATTGTGTGTAGACCAGAGCAAAAGAAGAGATGAAGAATACATCGACACAAAAAAGTGAGGACAGTGTTTATTAAAGGTATCTACATTTGTATTACCTCTTTATTTACTCGGATTCTTGTCTGATCATAGTCAGCAGCAACACAATTATGTGCAAATGAAGACGGTAGGGAGGTTTGTTCCCCCTTTTAGAATTAAGGTTAATGGTAAGGATGGAGTGAAGTGGTTCTTGCCTTTCAAAGAAGCTCCTCAACAGAAAAGGGTTTCTCTCAGAGGTGGTTGGTTCTAGGTGGCACCTTGAAGAGCCCTCGTTTCTGAGAGAAAGAGATGGTGAGCAGCAGCAGGAGGAGGAGGAGTAAGCATGTTTATGATTCAGTAGGATGAAATACAACAAAGCAAAGTATCACACACACTCCCTGGAAGTCAGAATAGGGAGCCTATTGTTCAGCGTTATCTGGGCCTTGTTTGTTTTCTATGGACCGTGAGTGACACTGGGGCTTTGTGTGTATTCCCATGCCTTGTTTGGTTTAAACAGAACCACGTGTGCTTGTAAGTTGTGACATGGCTAACACGCCCTGTGCTGCAGAGAACCCTGTGAGGCTAAATGGGACTTTGAAATATTAAACATGCACTTCATAAACTCCTCACGGTTATACATTTCTTCGAGCTGATGTGTCACAGCTATTGATGTTTGTATCTTCATAAACACTGGTTAGGGACAACATTTTTTCCTGATTATTCATGCCTCTTTTGCGGTTCCTGGGTGTCCTTCGCGAGCTTCTTCCGAGTCCTGGAGCTGTCGATAAATTGTTTTGGAAAGTCCTGGGGGATGCTCTGTTAACGCTGGATAATAAAGTAAATTGTCTTGCCTTAACTTTGTTAGAACATTTTGGAATAAGATTGCCTAACAAGATTTCTGGATTTTGTACCTCAGGAAGCTGGATCGCAAGACGAAACAAGAACCAGGCGTCTGGTTCAAGCATCATTTCTTTGAAAAATTAACAGTAGAAAACTGCCTGAAGAAATCCAACTGTGTTTTCAGTTGATCTACTGTATGTAATAAAAAGAGAAGTTCAAAGTTTAGCTCCATGGGAGTTGTATTGCCCAACAGCAAAACACAATTGGAAGACAACTAAGCTGCAGCTTTAACATAATTACTCTCATCCCTACATGCAGGCAGGCAAACGCACATGCTCACCAACGTGAAAACATATTACCAGATGTACCACAATACACTTTTATCATGACCTATCTATATGAACATCTGTATTTTGTGTGTTTGACATGTTCAGGTGCACACAATGCTGGAATCTGACGTTTTGAGTGATTGTCTGGCGAGGCAGCATCTCCACAGCTCTGCCTCTTCCCACCAAGAAAACAGCTCATCTTTACCGCACTTAGATGACTTCACAGGTATGCACAGATGAAACAGTAGCAGAAGCAAGTGTAAGTCTGCATTTAGCCTCCAACACCTCCCTGGAAATGAGTAAAAACAAAGAAAAGGGTAATTGCCCAAACACCTAGGCCGTTAAGCTGTCCCTTTCATTTTCTCCCATGGCCTCATTTGCTCCTTTTCCTCTCCCTCCTCTCCCATTCCTTCGATGATAGCTCATCATGCCAGTGTTTACCTTGTCCAATTACCGGGCACTGACTGCGGGCAAGTTGGCCCCCTCCCCGCCCGTCCTTCAGCTTCTCCAAACCGGGTTTTCCAGCCAAGCTCTTTTTCTTTCCCTTTCAATGGCTGAACCACGATCAAGAAGCTGTCAGGTACACTGAGGCTCACTTGGCAAAAGAGAGGGGAGAGTGTCCAGGAGAGCTGTCCATGTCTATTACTTCAGACTACTTGCAGTTTTACCCAGAAGACTTTGAGGGAAAAGCCTCAAACGGCACTCTACCAGCTATGTTTATTCAGGGTGAAACAAGCATGTCAGTGTTTCATTTTGAAAATGTCCCAAGAGGGCTTTCTCCTTATCAGAAATGGCCAACTGTTAAAGCCTGAAACCATCTTTCTGACTGTTATGTATATACCTGTGTATGTACATTACTGTATGTATGCTGGATTTATGGTGACATATGCTATCGTTATCAGGTGCCCTTAAACTCAAAGTCAAAGCCAAGTGTTGAAAGCCCTGCTGATGGGGAGCAGGTATTTGTGTTACAGCTTTAAATGAACACCACCAAAGAACTGATTTTGGCATCAAACACTTCACCGCCTGTAGACTTGAAAGGTGTCTCTGAAAAGTTTGTAGCTTGCTTGCTTGGGAAATTTTGATGAACATTTTTAACTATCTTCTGATGTTGTAGATGAAATGATAAATGTATTACCTAAAAAGTAAGACGGAGATAAATCGAGAAGCCCTTGCTTAGGCCGGTAGCCAACAACATAACATATTTAGCCATATTCTGGTGAACATATGTGTTTGGAACAAACTGAGCATAAGGACAAACTGCTTAGAAGTGAAATATGCTGTAGTAGCACATTTGCACATTTGCTATGAACGTTCTGGTACTTTTTCGAAACTGGGTTGCTGTTGGCCATTGCAACTGTCGCAAATCTAAGCTAACTGTCGCTGCATAAACCCTTACAATGGATGTGGCGGAGAATACTCAAAACACAGATCTTCAGTGGAGTAATCCTGTAAAAAATCTGTCTCCCTTTCAGGTGTGTACTCAAACAGCAGCACCGTCCACAACAGGGGAAATTCAGAGTTTCTCCCTCCATCAGCAGAGACCTGCTCCAGGTATCAAGGCCCGGAGGGAAACTTTGACGCCAACAGCCCAATATCTTCACTAACAAGCCCAGGGAGCATGAGAGAGGGGTCAGTGTAAGATAAATGCAAGTGGATCAGTATGACGTTAAATGTGTTGCATCACAAAAGGCAGTTATTATTTATTTAGTCATGCAGGACATAAATTACTGTAAACACATGGGCTCATTCAACAATGCTGCAGTTACTCACATGCACTCCTTAAAGCTGTCCAGCTGGCTATTAGATGCTAAGTGCCTTGCTCGTGGGCAGCTCCACAGTACTTGTTACAGATGCTTATTTTTCTCATTTTTCATATCTGTCCCAGGGTTTTGCACTTGTTCTATTGCTTCATAGAGTGAAGACGCCGTCAAGAAAAATGACCTTTCATATCATGAGATACAGCTGTTAAACCATAAATGTCAAAAAATATATAGCTTTATTTTCTCACTGTCATGCGTTTTTAAAATTAGATTGCCTTTATTTAATGGAAAACAGGGTATTTTATTTAATGATGTACTCAGGGGCAAACTTAAATGGTCAGCTCATCCAAATCACAAAAAAAAACATATTTTCCCACTTACCCCTGGTGGTGTTTGGCAAGGTTTTGAGTTATCTGCTGCCGGGACTTCTGCGGCCAACCCAATACAATGGAGCTGAACGGGATTTCTGCATTTGGCAGTTTTTATTCGGAGCTATTTTCTACCAAAGATAAAAATAGTGAAAACTGACCACAGTTTTCTGCTCCTCTCGGCATGTGAAATCAGTTCCTAAAGCAGTGCATTTTCGGGTGACCGCCCCAAAATCTTTATTAATTTATCAAATCTTGTATGTATTAAAGCAACTTTAAACTGCTCAACACTTCTGAGCTGTGCTATTTCAAACCTAGAAATCGTGTTTCAACCTGTTTTGATGTGCCTCGAAAGATTTCACAGTCACTTTCCTTCACCTCTCTTTTCTGGAAAGCACATGCCCAGAAACAAGGAGGGAGATGTGAGCTTACGCATTCTTGAATAAACCAGAGACATTATCACCAGAGATGGAGTTATGGCTTTGCGGTTGCACTGATTGGGTACTTGGAGGCCACAGAACTTATGTGTACTGTAAACTGAGACAAATTTTGTCTAGCCCAGTATAAAAGTAGATGTGAGACTAAAAAGACACAGCTGACAGCCTCCAGGGCAGCAGTTTCTGGACAATGTGGCGTCAAATCATTGGTCATTGAAGAATTGCCCGTACGCTAACTTTTATTGGCACAACAGTAACAACAAAGGCAGTCTGTCCAATAAAAGAGAGTTGATAAGGGCCAGAATAACATTTTTGTGGTTAAATAAATGATATAAAATCTTCACATATAATACACATAGTTTCACATGTATTTCCATGAGTTGTTTTCAAATGGGCTTTAGGTCTTGGCCGAGTAATTAATAGGAGGAATTAATAGATAGTCCTCTTTTAACACAAATTCAAACCTATAAGCTTGAACTTGAAGATTTATTTGTGACCCTGGAAACAGCAGTTTGACAAAAACGTCTTAGCGCTAGGTCCACTTACTGTAAAACTTGATTTTTCAAAACTTTCAGCCACATCACATGGCCTTCAGATTTCCAGTAAGTGAACCTTGTGCTAAGGATCCTTTTGTGAAATTAAAAAACGGATGTTGTAATGTTAGTAATTAAACTGCATCACATCGTTATTCAGTGTTATACCATGTGCTCTTCAAGTCTTAAAGTCAGTCAGTCATTTTTTACCGCTTGTTCTCGTCTGGAGCCTATCCCAGTGGCTTCTGGCCTTAGGCGGGGTACACCCTGGACAGTGGCCAACTCGTCGCAGGGCTGACACATAGACAGACAACCATTCACTCTCACATTCATCCACTAGGGACAATTTAGAGTCACCAATTAACGGTGGGAGGAAGCCGGAGAACCCGGAGAAAACCCACGGTAACACGGGGAGGACACGCAGAGAGATCGTGGTCTGGTCCGGGATTCGAACCCACGATCTCCTTGTTGGGAGGCAGGGGCGCTAGTATTTTCATCTGTTAATTTCAAATGTTCTTTAGGCCTTAGCAGAGGTGTTGAGAAGGGCTTGTCCTTTCCGAACACAAATCCAAACCCCAAAAAGTTGTTTAAAAAAATGCATTATATTGTAGGTTAATGTATGTGTACCTTAAACAGGCCTAGGAAATCCTCAAAAGTTGGAGCAAAATAAATTATGGATATCCCAGAAAGTACTTGATTTAAATAATAATAACAAACATTATAAACACCCAACTTCATCAAGATGCTTCACTTCAGTCACCTGTAGCAGGATTTCACCTGCATTTCTTGACTTGAGAAGATCATTAGGTGTAAAACTTACCAATTTAAAGAGTAAAGTCATATATTTTAGTGAACCAAAAGTCACTTAATTTGATGTTGTGGTGTCTGTGTTTTTCAGGACATATAACTGTACTTGCCTTAACGCAGCATCTCTCAGCCTCCATCTCCTCCGAGTTTGCAGCCAGAGCTTCCATGAAGCTATGCACAATCTGTCCATTGACGTCTCTTTATAGAGACTGAGGATGTCATAGAATCCCTCTGGTGCCCGCAGTACACGACGGCCTGCCAAAGCCAATACCAGACAAGCACTTGTTTTTCCCCCAAATGACTTAGCGAGACGTTAAACACGTGAAAGTAAATTATCTTTGCTTCACGGCACAGCCGGCATCAAGCTCTGACCTCATAGCCAGGCGTGTATTTACTCTGGCTGAGGTGACCCATTTCGACTTTTTTTAATTATTTAATACTTGAGGGATTCAGAGGCCCTGTGCTAAGGCTTGTCCATCAGCGAGTATTTGTGATGTGCAGTGTTTGTGTGTTTTGCGGTCGGGGTGGGGGGCTGGATTGGCTTTTTGTAGCAGCGTGTCCATCAGATACAGGCGCACTAACCAGGATGGCTCTCACATAGAAACGTTATTATACAATTTAAAGGAAAGAGAAGTTTACTTTGCAGAAGCTCCGAGTGACATCGGATCCAAATAGCCGGTTTAACTGAAATGTTTGACACGTCCACACATTTTTCTGTTTACTGTATCTCTAACATGCAATAAGTGTCCTCTAGCTTTTTGATTGGTAGCGCTTATGGTCCCATTAAATCTCCCTCTGTGTTACATACATTCAGCATGATCCTCTGTGATCCAGTAAATCTATATCACAGAAGTACTCTGGCATCTTTCCCCTGCCAAAACTGAAAAGAGATCAGTTTAGCATGCACAAGCTGGCACCTACTCATCCCCTCGTCTGATCCAGTCCAAGTGTACGGCTATTAAAAAGCACCCATGGATTAAAAGCAGGGTTGCATCCAGTATAAAGTGCATATAAACATAACGCTTGGATTTTGCAAGCAGGATTCTTCTCATTCCAGATATAAGGAGGGCAGCTGGCTATAGTTAGTTAGAAAGAAGAAAAAAAAGTGAGTGATGAAGGGGTTTAGCTGGTAAAATATGATCAGAGAAACCGTTTCCTGAGGTCGCGCTGACAGCCGCTCCCTCAGGCGTGGGCTCTCTGTTAAGCTCATGCGTCTGAGAAGTTTGGGCACACTGGCCACAAAACGACAGATCAACCCAGCAGGGCCACGCACGGCACGGCTCAGACATCTCAGCTATGTTGTTGCAGCGTCGCAAGAATGTAAGCCGTGGAACAGACGGCATTGTTTATAGTTAAGGTCAGCTCTGATGGTTCTGGGGCCACCGAGGGGAATCCAAGAGAAGTGTCGAATTCTTGGGGCTCGCCGTCATCGCGGCACATTGCTTTCAACAGTCGTACTATATCAAAGCCCACTTTGTTTACCTAATCTTATACAAAGCCTGGTCTTTATTACCCTGGGAAGCCACAGCCATCTGTAAGTTATATCAGTTTGGGTTTCAAAAAGTCCTTCTGATTAATTTTGGCTTTTATTGTATTTCTCCACCGAAAGCGGAGACTGTTAAATTAGATATAATAGCGTTTGACATGGGAAATGGGTAATAAAGAGACCTGCGGATGATAGATGATAGATATGTAAAGAAATCTCCAAACATTTCCTTTTTCATAACTGGTCAGATGCGAATATAGGAGGCGCTTGGGCCAGCAGCCATCAGTATCTCTGACAAGGCCTGGCTTGTTTATGAAGCCCACTAAAACCCTTCCAGCAGAAACCAAGGCCATTTGGCTCTCTGGGGACCAATATGCTACAGTACATCATCCAGGAGAGTTCTCAGGCCACATGAAATGCTGAGAGCAAGCTCTTTGAATGGGGGGGGGTTCACATACCATATTGGGGGGTTTTCAGCTGCATATCTCCTTGAAGAGATTATTCAGCTGCCTTTCTTTCTTCTTGTCGACTTGGCCCCTCTGACTCATTCGTTTCCATGTTGAGTCAGAGTGTTTGTGCACAGTCAGCACATTCTTGCAGCGTAGCGATGGATACAGCTCCACACAAAGCCCGCCTACATTAAAACACACTCCCCACCACCCCACCCCCCCACCCACCCACCCAACCCCCCCCAATTTGGAAACACTTCCTTATATAAACTTTACTGTTTGTACACGAGTATTTACATGTTTGTGTCGGATGTCACAGCTGCTGCTACATTGCCAGATAATGGTTATCAGCATAAATGACTACAAAATACTTAGTCTGGGTTTGATTTGATCAGAGATTTATGTTAAACTTAGTTTTAAATAACTATTACAGTTGATTGAAAAAAATGTCAAACCTGTGGCTTAGTTTAAATTGAGCCCTATTCTAAGATGAATGATTTACCTCTAAAATTCATAACATAATCAATTCAAATGAATGAAAATGCTAACGTTTGCAGCTTACGTTAAACAGACAAACACACTGTTTAATCTATTCCTTATTTAAATCTATGTCAGTCTGTTGCTTTAATGTTTGAATCTGATCAACAGAATGTATTAATAAAACATAAATTGATCAAGTTCAATGCTCGTGGTTGTGTGTATCATAGTAATTCAGCTACAGTATTGTATTGCCAACAGGAACAGAGCAACATCGTTGTTCATGTCCGCTGACATCAGCCCAGTGAGCTCCTCATCAGACAGAGCAGACGTCCAGCTGCAGGGCTACCACAAAACCTACAGCCACCAACAAGTATTCTCACAGCAGCAAGGTACTGACGGTGGTCACTGAACACGTGTCAACATCAGCAGCCTCACCACGACGTATTTTTGGTGGTGTTCTTGACATTCATGATTTCTTCTGTGGTTCTCCAAGGATGTCTGTATGGAGAAGGAAAGGTGGTTCAAACAGTCAGCGATGGAGGCTATGAACCCGCCAGTTACTTCACAAACCCCTCGGCCTCTCACTCTACAGGTAAGATAAAGCAGAGAAAGGCGCCAATTAGAGGGTGACAGGCATGCGCGTGCCAGGCATGGGCATTCGGGGCTGTAGCCCTGAAGACTTTTTCTTTAGCCCCGAATTATTCTCCACTTTGATTGGCTTGTCACTAAGCAGTGTTGTAATTTTGAATATTCAATGAACGGAGGCAAGACCAATCAGAGAGGGTTTACAGGAAATACTTGTGTCTTATTGGCTAAAGTCTGTTAGTTCTTCACAGCAGTGGCACAAACTTCCTCTCATCCTTAGTTAGGAAAACATTTATAAATGTCTGTATGAGTTCCAAGTTACGTGAACATGATACAACCCTAAAAAACTCCTCAAAATCCTTTTCACACACACACGATAGATGGTGAATTAACAGTTTTATGAGTCAGTGTTTAATTCGGCGTGTATCTGATCCACCAATCAGCACGTATGTTAGTGAGAAGTCTTTATTTCTGAACTGTTCCTCTCTCATTCTCACGGTCCTCTCCCACTAAAATAGAGCAGCTAAACAACAGAGGCTGGTAGCGAGTTGAGGTGACACAATCCAAAATGAGAAGTACGGAAAGTATGTAAGTACAGAAATACAGTTTATCTTTATGGATTATATTTATGCCAAATTGACAAGAAGAATGTCAACGTGACGTGACGCCTTTTATCTTGTATTTCTATAGTTATGTATTTTTTCTGACACTTAAGGAATTGTTAAAATTTCAAATTTCTTAAAGGGATTTTGGCGTAATATATTTCCCACGGAGGGTGCAGGGAGTTTTACGGCTAATACTGAATGGAGCCTATATTCTTTTTATGTTTTGTCACCACTGCAGAAACAGTAGGTAACTACTAAAGTATGATACGGATGTCTGACGTTGACTGAGGTTAGTTATTGGTTTGATTAATGGTCTCTAACGGCACTATGCAGTAAATGGTTGCCCTTTGCGTGTTAAACTACTTTCCTAATTAAACATGATGTGCTTGATGGAGTTATGACTCCTGATCAAACCTGAAAGCTCCGCATTCTCGTTGCCCTTTAGCGTCCCTTTGTAACATTTATTTACCCAGAAAAGGCTACATTTCTCTGTATAATATGACCTCTTTGCATCAGCGGATGTGTGTCTGCAGTGTACTTACAGATTCGGGATGTTATTTGCTTAATTTTCAGATACATTTTCAACATACATGAATAACCATAAAACATCAAACAAAAAAAACGCAATTTTTATTGGGGACCCACAGGTGGTGGGTCATTATTAATTTCAATTAAAATGTAATTAATAATGTTAGTATCTGTTTTAACTTCTCAGGTCAGCCAGCAACACGAGAGAACAGGCATCCAACACAGAAAACAGCAATACTTATACAATAAATACAAATTTAATGACATTTAGGCGGTAGGGTTTCAGGTAGAACTGCAGGGAGCCCCAAAACGGCGCATGCACACACCCAGTCCTCAGCCCCAGATGGTCTGTCAACTCCTAAAAACACCTCTCTCATCTGCTTATTGTGCTTTAGGAAGGTTTGGTATTAATAGCTTCTGAATTGTGACTGATAGTTTCTTTTTTTATTGTTGTTTTTAACCGAAACTAATGTCACCTGGTTGCAAACCAATAACAGAAAGATTGATTCATTGATTGTGCAGCAACCCTTCTGGAACCTCTTTTTATCAAAAAACAAACAAGACGAACACACTCTATAAGGTACCTAACTGATTATGATGATAAAAGATTAATTACTAAAAGAACTGCAGGCCCACTCTCCTTCACATTAAAAGAAAGGAGCTGCTGTGAAAAAATATATTCATTTTCTGTTTTCCTCTCCTCAGGGTTTGACTTGTTGCAGGACCTGCAGGGCCAGGCGGGGGGAGGTTACTCCATGTCTCCCTGCTCAGACGACAGCTTCCTCTTCCAGGTAGGAGGCGTCGACCGCTGCCTCAACCAGATCTACTCCATCTACCTGGACTCATGATGCCCCCCGCAGGACCCAAAATCAGAATCATTTTGTTTTCCTAAGGACAAACTTCAGCATGTATGAGGTGTGTGGCGGCAGACAATCACAACAATATACTGTATATTAATGGCTGGTTAACGGTACAAACAAGAGTGCAAAATTGACTAGAGGCTGAGCTGCGGGCAAACTGGCAAACATGAACGGCCAAAGAGGAAATCTGGTCAAATCATAAATGTAAATAGCAGTGACTTTGTAATTCAGAGATGACCACAGCATTTGTGATCTGGATAGAATGAGCTATGAGCTTTATTTGCTAGTTTGATCTATTGGAAAGTCACGCAGCTGGTTAATCCTGACTCCACAGCAGCTTCACCTCCAGGAAATGTTAAAACAAACATTTTTTTCACAATGGGATCTTATAATGTACTGGTTCCCAACTTAGGGTCGATCAATAAATCTGTTGGAGTTCAAACATGATTGAGAAAATACTAAAGAACAAAATAACACAGTTCTGCTTGAAGAATTATACTCATTTTTGTTTTTGTTTGTTTGTTTTTGTTGCTTTTTTGTATGAAATATCGGATAATTTTTTCTTCTTTGGCCATTACAGCAATTAAAATCAAATAATAGGCGACGGTTAGAGTTAGAGTAACACTTTGGTTCAACTGTTTATGTCTCACAGACATATGCAAGCTGTGGTACAAGGTTGCAAGTAGCTTAGGGTTAAGGTGACACAAGCCAAAAAGGTTGGGAACCATTATGTTATAAAGGAATAGTTCAACGTTTTGGGAGATATGCTCATTGTTTTCTTGCTGAGCGTTAGATGAGATGACACTCACATGTCACTTAAATATAGCTACAGTCAAGAGACAGTTATCTTAGCTTAGCACAAAGACTGGAAACAGTGGGAAACAGCTAGCCTGGCTCTGCCCAAAGGTACAAAAATCCACCTACCAGTAACTCTAAAGCTCAATAAACACGTTAAAGCTCGTCTAATTTGTACAAAAACTGATGTGTGATGTACAAGAACTGCGTAAAAATAGAGAGGATTATGAGCGGGACTATTATTTCCTGACTGTGATGACTCCAGGAAGTCACTGCACCCGACCAAGAAATAGTCCGGCACACATTCACCCGTAAAACCACAACTTGTCATTCTTAACTTGTTAATTACTGAACTTTAGAGGTGCTGGTGTCTTTGGCCAGAGGCAGGCTAACTGTTTCCCTCTGTTTCCAGTCTTTATAATAAGCTAAGCTAACCTTCTGCGGACATGATGACAATATTAATAAGAATATGAATTTTATTTGTATAGCACTTTTCAAGCAGAGTGCTTTCCAGTGCAGAGAGACCGCATTAAAAAACATTCACGGCTCTAAAAACAACAGCAGAGGAAAATCACTCAAAAAAAATAAAAACCCAACAGCATAAAAGACAGTTACATATAAAATCATCCATAAGGTACCAAAACAAACCCAAACTATTTAACTAGTAAAACAGTTAGGAATAAACATAAAATATGGCGTTTTGTCAGATAAAAAGTCGAGTCGATAAATATGTGTTTCAAGACACGACTTAAAAACTGAGAGAGTGCAAGACGAGGCACCAGTACAGCAAAGGCTCGCTAGCCCCTTGACCTTAACGTGGACTCCGGAGAAGCTAAAAGACCTAGCCCAGCAGATCTAAGAGGCCTTTTGGGACAGTAAGGAGTTAAACGATCGCTGATTTACTGCAATGCCTTGTTGGATTTTAAAAAGGATTTTTAAAGGAAATTGGTAACCAGTGCAAAGAGGCTAAATCGGGGGTGACGTGGAATGGTACCGATCTTCTCATCTAACTCTCGGCAAGAGAGCAAACTAATTGTAATTCCCCAGTTTTCAAGCTATTCCTTTAAGCTTGTAGCGCGTGTTTCTCAGCAGCCAAATTACCTTGTAACCAAAGTGTCATTGCGAAACCTCCAACTGCTTGTTAACATACATTTGACTGGCGTGCGGCTGCTTTTCTAGAGGGAACTGCAGGAGAGTGGAGCATACAGTACAGTGTAGCAGCGCTGCCACCCTGTGTCTGAATGGCATGTAAATACATGTAATATACATGCAGTCTGTGGATCAGTGTGGATGAATCCTGGGACTAAGAAACTGACACACAAAACACAAAAACTGCACTAAAATGTATCGTCTATGGGTTGTCTGTCATGGACTGACAGGTGCCAACAAATACGTTTCAATATGTGTAATCTAACAGAGATCA
This sequence comes from Coreoperca whiteheadi, assembly GCA_011952105.1. Classification (NCBI taxonomy): domain Eukaryota; kingdom Metazoa; phylum Chordata; class Actinopteri; order Centrarchiformes; family Sinipercidae; genus Coreoperca; species Coreoperca whiteheadi. The sequence goes on along the minus strand of CM022487.1, from coordinate 21,989,241 downwards.
AGACAGTAGCATAATCTCTCTTTTTTATCTTGTTTCTTCTGTTGCTTCAGTGCCTTTTACATGTGTGTTGTATAGTTTCTATCAGTGTTATATTCAGTGAGAGGGAGGTGTGCATTGTTTACAATAACTTCTCTGCACTCTTTCCTGTCTCATCGCAGAGTCTTTGAGAAAATGACAAACCAGAAAATGTTTACACTGATTTTGTAGCAATCCAGAGATTTCTTATTTTTGTCATTGAACAGTGTATATAGACTGTATAAAAATGCACGTGTCTTTTTATATCTAAATAAAAAATCCGTTTGTATGTGTTTTGCTAGTTTTACGTCTTCAGCTGATGCTTAGGCTTTCATTATCAATGAATCTTTCATTTCTTTTCTTGATACATCTGTGAAAACTGTGGTACGTGCGTGCTGTAATTTCCCAACGCCCGAGATGACATCTTCAGATTTCTTGTTTTTTCAGAATATTAGTCCAAAACCCAAACATATGTAGTTTACTATCATACGTGACAAAGAAAAGTAGCTAATCCTCACATTTCACAAAGCTGCAGTCAGTGAATGTTTGGCAACTTGTCATCTCAGCTTGTGTTGTTGGAAAGAGTGTAAATCCCTGTTTTTAGGGCACGTTTTGAGCTTGTCGAGTGCTGGGTAATACTGCCATCTGTTGGTCATACATTAAAAAAAAAAACAGAAGTAAAGCTGAAGTCAATATGGCCCACGAAAGGCTCTGATTGACATTAAATGAAGATGACTTTCCTTTCTGAACTTTAAGAGATTTAAAAGGTTATTAGCTAACATTTACATGGTATGTAGATTATAACTATAGTGTAGATTAAGACCATAATATGATGAATATGTTACATTGCTGCAGGTGATGCTGAATACATGTATTTCCTGACGATTTCCATTTGAAAACTTTAAAATCCCCAAAAGGGACTTCAGAGTTTATCATTTGTCATTTCAACCATAAAAGCACAGCTGATTCAAAAAATATTGTTTCTCGCAAGATCAGAGTATAAAACAGTCAAAACATGCAAACATGAAAACGAAATATGAAAGTATGAAGGTGCATCAGAAAACCCCAGTTTGAACTCAAAGGCGCGTTTCGGCAGCATAGGTGAGACAAATCAGGAAAAAGATAGATTTACTTTATTAATCTTAATGGGGAACTGCTGAAAGTCACACAGAACAATGACAAAATGAACAACAAGGTTCACTCAAAGATGTAGGTGTCAAACAAAGTGATTCTAAAAACATAAATAAGTCTTTACTAGAAACTTAACGTGAACTAAAAAGTAGAACCACGCCCTAAATGTATACAATGGAAGTTCAATAATGAATATATGTATGTCAACAGCAACAGCTGGGGGAAGAGTTAAAGAGTTGATGTTTTATCTTCTGTTATCATATTGTCAAGCAGAGCAGTGTGAAATATAGCCGGCATTATAGCCTACACAAAAACATATACAAACATACATTTATACAAACGTTTCATATTAAGACTAATGTGAAATGATATTCAATCATTTATTTTAAGGCGTGAAACGGATGCATTTGTTTAACAGACTTAATGTAAATGCTCAATAGTGAGCATTTACTATTAGCAATTGCTAATAGCTAATATACGTCCCAAACCCCATTAGTGTACATTAAGCTTCTTAAGGGGACGCGTGTGTCATAATGGAGGGCTCCAGGAGCAACAGCGACCCGCATGTGGCCACAGCGCATCAGTGCTCAGACACCTTGGGGCGTTTGGGGAGGACGTTAGTGCAGCCAGCAGGGGGCGCTCCGCGGCCACAGCGCTGCAGCAGGTCAGTTCAACTTTGCACCGAAGTCAGTGAGTCTCAAATCTGTTAACTTCCAGTCGCAGATAAACTGACTTTAGCTGAACGCTGTGGATGAAGAAACATTATTAACGCGCTCCTACACACACACACACACACACACACACACACACACACGCACACACACGCGCGCGCGCGCAGAGCTGTTTTTCCACATTCCGCTCGGAGGGAGACACACCCTCGGATCCGGTGGAGGAGAGCTTCAGCCGGGGCAGTTGATGGGATGCAGAGGAGGGGGAAGAGGCTTCTGACAGAGAGCTGCAGCAGACATGCCCATCAGAGGTAAGAAAACACTTTAAAAAAAAAACAAAAAAAAATTACATCCGGACTGCTTTGTGGATCTCAAACGGGTGTGCATTTATCTGCATGTTTTTATTTTGTGAGACACAATGCTTTCGCACATTTGAAGAAGAAAAAGCTTCAATCATCCACACGTATGGGTCTAACGTGAAATGATGCCGCTATGGTGTGTGTGGCGTTGTGCAGAGCTGCAGCCAGATTGGAGCAATACTGGGGTCATGGGCCCCGAGACCCCTTCACAGAACACCAAAGAAGTGCATACAATTTTCTCATGATTTGGGGTTTTCTACATTTTGTTGATCCAATCAGATGTTAGATTATGTTCTGTGAAGTTTTATTTCCCTAGATGCTGTTTAAAGGACCTCTCCACACTGGCAAAATACTGAATCTTTTGAAAAAGAATTTTGTTTACCTTGAATTAGTACATTTGAATGATATTAAGTACATAAAATATAAGAGAATCAGCCTTTAAAACACCACATCTTTCAATTGTTGGTCTCTAAAATCCCCTTTGTGTCTTTTGTGGTACTGCAGCTGCTGCCCTGGTTTAATGTAAGAATATTTTACGATGTAAAGCTGTGTGAAAGGAGAATGGAGGCCGTTATTGCAGAGGAAGCTCTGCTGCCAGAGAGGATGTAGCAACTCACATTGTTACCGAGTGAGATCATCCGTGTTCTCCGGATTTTAAACCTCGCTCCTCTCGCTGGGCACAGACACCCTGAGAGGAGACGACCCAAAAGAAATCCTTCTGTTTGGACGACGGGCCTTCACTCTCACAGTTCTGGCTGTGAGGCTCTGTGAAGCTCAACCAGTGTCTCCTGTGCTCCGTGCATTTTCAAAATCCAAAGATCAACTCATCTGTCAATATTTAGAGTGCGTGCAAATCTCCTCCGCTGGCAGATTCTGACACTAACCTTTAGACTGTTTCTGTTATCAGGCTGAGATGGGAGTTTGACTCTTCAGGCATTAAGTTATCTTAACTGGTGAATGTGTGGACTTAGCAACGCATACGAAAAGTCTTACTTCATCCTAAGTTTGCTGATACAAAGGTGTGAAAATTTGGACCAAATCATCTAAATTTAAGCAAATTATTACCTAAGTGCGACCACACAAACTCAGCTATTTTCCTTTTCCTCTTCAGAGTGATGATAGAGCTTTGAATATATGGTCAGTTACAACAAAAGCTCTTTACTGTGCAGCGCAGCATGCAAATAATTAGTTAAAGGATATGAAATACATTGTACTATATATAAACAGAGCATTGCAGGGGGTCAGTTCACAGGGTAAAGTCTGAGATTAAAGTTTGAGTTTAGCAAAGAGGAAATGCAAACACAAGCTTGACTCCCTTTTTTGAATTTTTTTTAAAAATAGCTTTTTATCACACATTCAACTATGTTAATCTCCTTCAAAGCTTTAAGTGATTGTTAACGGTGCTTTATAAATACATTTTAACAAACATGACCTTACTGATGAACAAAAATGGCCTTTCTTACTCTATTTTCCAGAGGAATCGTGAATAAATCACTGCAAGGGTTTCCCCTCGGGGATTAATAAAGTATTTCTGATTCTGATTCTGATATATTTGAAATTTAAAGCTGCTATAATGAATATTTTTTATAGTGACAATGGATCACATGACTACTTATGCGAAAGAGGTTGCTCATAGTGATGAACCCACAAAGAATTATCACCCGACTCTGCAGTTTCCTCACCCCTGCAGAGCTTTTTAGTGCATTGTTTTGGTTTTACGGCCCACAACTTTACTGTCTTTGGTTCACTCTCACCGCTCTTATCAGCATCATTTCCAGCAGCAGGCAGCTGTTTTCGACGGAAAAGCTTTAAAAACTGACTGTACACTACCTCTCCAGCATCAAACAGCTGACGGACACAGTTAGCAACCAGCTGGTGAACATGGTGGAGCATTTAGCAGCTAAGGAGCCAGATAAAAAGAGTTAAAAGAAGGAAAGAATACTACTGGACTGAGATTCATCAGGAGGATACAAACACGACTTCAGGGATTGCTAATGTTGCTCTGTGCCTGCTGGATGTGTATGTAGGCTAACACATTTGCCACATCAGCCAATACATGCATGATATCAACTTAAAAACTGATATGTCAGTGTTGTTGCTATGTGTTTATGGGACACATTTTATCCAAGGAAACCCTTATAGTAGCATGACAGCATGTAGACTTAGTGTTAAGTCCCTTTTTAAAGACATTATAATACTATCTCTCACTTGATCTCTAAAGGCGGTTTTTCACCTTAAACTCAAACTAATGAGGTGTGGAAAGTTGAAACAGAGCCATGGCATTCGGCGGGAAGTTTAGAATTAACTTCTTGATTCGTTTTGTCTGTACTCGGCCTGGCTGTGTGGTAATAGATGGTGGAGATCAAACACTCCCATCCATAACTTTGTGTTCTGATGTTAATCTACGAGATCCTTGTTTCATGTCATCGTCACTGTAGTGGACTGTGACATTAGTTTTCCTCTTGATGGAGTTCTCTGTTCGTCGCTCATGCTAACTACCCAGCTATTCTTATATTTACTCCCAACAAACTGCTGTCTGGCCTTCTGCTGCTAGAATTGTAAACTGCATCACTTCCTGTGGCCCAGAGAGGATTCTTCTCAGGAAAAAGGCCATGTTGCGTATTACTGGTTACTGGCTGAATAACTACATGTTTAATCAGTTAGTTTGAACAGCAAACAGACAGTTTTAAAATGTGAGAATGTCTGACTGAGATAAATATGGGTAACATTAACAGCTTTCTTCATACCTACAATATCTCATCCTCCTATAAACTCTGTCAAACACTCTGCGCTCTTTACATGTTGGATATATTAGATCATCTCCCAAGCAAAAAAAAAAAAAAAGTCAGCTCGAGGAAGAGTTTATTTCCTTCAACACATACTTCCTGCATTTGTTTGAGAGACTTGCTGCTCTGCTGATATTTTTAAGTGAAGGCTGAAAATTCACATGTACTCTTCTTATTTCCACGTTTTATTATTTCTTATGGGACTCTTAAAGAGGAGTTCCCATTACATTTTTACATAAAGGTTCATTTTCTACTCATGGGAGTCTCTGCTTAGGCTTTGAAATGAAGAACTTTAACAGGAAGCCTGTGGTCCAAACTGGGAGCTCGCGTATTGACAGACGTGGCCGTTTACGGACGGTCTAACGAAAAAACCCTGTTGGTTGGATTGTGGGAAATGTAAAATCCAGCGTTTTTGGAGCTTGACACCATGAATATATCATAAGAACTGGATACTGGTTTGCAAGATGGCGTCTATTCATTTGAATGAAAATGCTCGCCTAGTGCCTGAGCCAAAAAAGCTTTCTTCTAGGTCTGTTCGGTTCCATTCGGCCCATAGACTTTATAATGGCACGATACCACGCACTTAAAAATAGCTTTTCTAGTCCCCCACCTTGGTCCAGACTGACATATCTTAGCAACTATTGGATGCATTGTCATGAAATGTTGTACAGACATTCATGTCCCCCTCAGGATCAATTGTAATAACTTTGGTGATCCCTTAATCTTTCATCTAGCGCCATCATCAGGTCAAAATTGGAATTTTTCAAGTTATTTGGTTTGCCTGCAAAACTCATGACATCACATCAGCCTCAGCTGTACTTTGTGCAACATGCTAAGATAGTAAATTAAGATGGTTATGTTGATAGTAAACGTAATACCTGCTAAAATCTGTTTTATACAGTCTATGTCTTTTTGTTGTCGAAGGGTATAGGTACATTTTTCCCATGCAGCGTGGATAGTTAACAGTGTCTATGAAAAGGTCGCCAGTGCATGTAAACATTCAGACCCTTTTTAAGCAAACATCTATTCAAGTCAGTGAATTGGTGCTTTGAGTCAGTCTCCCTTTTATTTTCTTGATAAATCAGTTCATTGTTATAAAATGCCCATTATAATTTCCCAGAGCCCCAGATGACATCTTCAAATTTGTTGTTTTGACTATGAATATCAGTCCAAAACCCAAATATATTCAGGTTAGAAAACCAGCAAATATTCCCATTTGAGAAGCTGGAACCAGTGGATTTTTTTTTTTTTGGCATTTTTGCTTAAAAAGTTACTTAAACGATTAATTATCAAAATAACCAGTCAACCAGTTTCAGTGAGTCTTTTCATCAGCAGGTGAAGTGAGGTTTCTTAGTGGTGAAGTGGTCTAGATGATCACGTATACGCTCCGGCCGACGACGGTGGGGTCCTGCCTAAACCCTCCACTGGTAATGAATTGGCCCCGTTGTAGGGAGTTAGCACATTCCTGCCTCCTAACTGTCGAGCAGCTTTCAGCCGTGGTGGTGGCTGAGGAAGTCTGATGTCTCGAACAAATGCACTGCGTCTCTTTCTGTTTCTCCCTGCCTGCTTCCCAAGTCTTTAGGAAAAGACAGGCCTTGTTTATGTCGTCCACACATGCTTTGATGTTCAGGCGGCGTCACCAAGTACATACAAGTTTTTAGGAAGTGACCAGCAATTAGTTGTTGTTTTTCGTGTCTCCCAGAGCAGGGTTTCCCAAAATGTTGTCATGTCATGTCTCCCAACTAGGCACACGGTGGGAATGAAACCTGAGATTAAAATAGTTACAGAGGGGTAATTTCTACCACATGAAATTATAGTGAATTTAAACAGTTTCACATTATTTTATGGACCTTCTCCAACCTCGTCAAGGCCATTTGCTGTGCCTGGCCTATGCGCCTTTTGATGTTGTCTGCGCTTTTTTTTGTCTTGTGTGCTTGTTCCTTTTAATTTTGCAAATGAAAATGAGCTTTGTGGCTTAATCTGGCACATTCTTCTTTCTAGGTCCATGCTACCATCTACTGGTCATACATCCATCTGTGTTTGCAAAACCTTTTGTGGTACAAGTTATTGCTTATTTGATTACTTATTCTATATAATTAACCACTTGAACCGTAATGCCCCCGATATTCTCCTTAATGGACCTTTTTACATCAGATTCGAGGGGGTTTACAGTCTATAGGGTTTATCTAGACAACCTGCTTGTTGAACTAGGCTCCAGCTTCACCTTCGAGTAATGTTTGTTTAACTCCGATCTGCCAATTAACAGCACAGCCTTTATGTGAAAGTCATAGTAGCATCTGTTTCCTCTCCAACAGCCAAACGCTGGACTCCTGATCCCTAGTGACCTGTGTCACCATGCCAACTCCCGCAATCCTCACAGCAACCAGTAGTCCTCAGAGAAGTTACTAGGTTTACAAGCCTACATAAAGAGGATCCCCCCCAGTACTGAGAGAGAGAGAGAGAGGGACCAGGAGGCAGGTAGGGCTGCCTGGAGAAAGAGACAGGGGACACCGCTGCAGCAACATGGCATGATGAAGTCATTTTCTGCTCTGTTTTTTACCGTGTTTTTTGTTTCAGAGATGGTTTGCCAGCGGGGTGCCCTGCTGATTTTCATGTTGCTGACGAAGACGGGACTTGCGGGTGGATGTGTGTGTCCAGCAGCCACCATCTTGTCCCAGTTTCCCTCTGAGGTTCCTGCTGACGTGTGTTGCTTGAACTACTCTGGCTCTGCTTTCAGCCACGTGCGCTGGTCTGTGTTTACCAATGAGACAAACATCGAGACACTGGATCTCTCCTCCTGTAATATCAGTTCTGTTGATATGGGTGGCAAAGAGGCCTCGACATTGCAGAAGGTTTACTTAGGTCATAATAGACTAACAACGTTGCCAAGGGAGTTTCTGGCCAGCCAGCCGAGACTGACGGAGGTGGATCTGAGCGGCAACCTGATTCAGGAGCTTCCTGAGGGTTTTCTTCAGGACTCAGACAGCCTCCAGAAGCTGTATCTGCAGGGAAACCAGCTACGCTTCCTCCCAGGCTCTGTACTGCAGAAGCCCATTCTGCAAAGGCTGGAGCTGGATGGGAACCCCTGGGACTGCTCCTGTTTGTTACTGGAATTCCTGGAGGAAGGCAGGAAGGTTAATAGGACCACTAAGCTGCAGGATCTGCTGGGGAACTTGACCTGCATCTCTCCCACCCTCCTGGCCGGCAGGACTGTGTGGTCGGTGGGGCTTAGCGACGTGTGCCGCCCGGCTGGCCTCACCGCACTCTTCATTGTGCTCCCTCTTCTCATCCTCTCTGCCTTGGTGCTCTGCTGGTGCTGTGGGAGGAAGAGGAAGAAGAAAGAAGCACCTCTAAGCACCTCAAAAAAGAGAGCTTCCAGCCCCAGCTGCAATGGCCAGAAGCATCGCACAAAGCAGCAACCTGCGTCCACCTGGCAGAATAAAGCTGGAAACTGTGTCAATAAGGGAAACCTGAAGAACGAGCTACTGCTTCGCCCGGCAACCAACCTCCTGGGCAGCATCAGAGACATTTATGAAGAGGTGGAGATTAAGCTGGGCTCAGTGGAGGATCTTCCCCCAGTCTCCTCACGCCGTTCCAGCTCCACAGAGGGGAACCAGGGCTCCCAGGAGCCCGACGGGGCCAGCAAGACAGAGCTGGACACAGTCAGTGTGACAGAAGTGTTAAAAGACTCAGCTGACAGGGAGAAGGCTTACCTGAGCCAGTCAACTGAGTACTACAGCCTCGTGCCGGGTATCGAACTGGAGGACTCAGACCACGGCGAGTATGAGAACGTCAGCCTCTCGTGACATCATCTTAAAGGAATAGTTCAACATTTTGGGAAATACACTTTTGTTTTCTTGACGAGAATTAGATGAGAAGATCTGAACCACTCACAATCAAATATATTTTCTCAGTCAGCTTCTAACCAAGTGGTGAGGTCTTAAATGAACACAAAAATGTCTGTTGACGTTGGCAGTTTGGGTCAGTTTACACGAGAGATTTTTGTATTTGTGTTTTTATCTATCCTCGATGGTTTGATAATACCACACCCACACAGTCCTGATTAAGCAGATTAGCTGAGTTGTTCACTACAAAATAGCATTTGTGTTATTTTTTTTTACTTAAACTTTGGTCATTGCTTATTTAATCATACGTATTAAATGGTATAAAGATACTTTTTTTTTTAAAGTACGGCGCTGGAGACAGTTAGCATGAAGACTGGGAGCAGGAAGAAACAGCTTGCCTGTCTGAAGCTCAAAAATATACCTACCAACACCTCTGAAGGGCAATGCATGACACAGTGTATCTATCCTCTTTTGTTTAATCCGTACAGAAATATAAATGTCAAATTGAAAAGTTATGGTTTTATGGGGAGTTACGTGCTGAGAATATTTGTCAAGAACACTATTTCCACTGTTTGTATATGGATTAAACAAATTAGATACAACTTAGCAGTTCTACAATTTAGCACATATTGTCCTGTTAGATTTTTAACTTTGGAAGGACCCAGGCTAGCTATTTCTCCTTGCTCATACAGTGTTCATGCTAAGCTAACCTCACCTCCTGGCTCCGGCTCCATACTTGAGTTATATGACTTGTATCTATCTTCTCATCTCTCTAAGAAAGTGAAGAAGCGTACATTTACATTTTACATTTAGTCATTTAGCAGACGCTTTTATCCAAAGCGACTTACACATTTACAGACCGAAGGCGCAGCTTCAGGAGCAATTTTTTTGGGGTTCAGTATCTTGCTCAAGGATACTTCGACATGTGGCTGGGGGAAGCCTGGGATCGAACCGCCAACCTTCCGTTTGGTGGACGACCGCTCTGCCACCAAGCCACAGCGTATTTCCCAAAATGTAAATTATTCCCCTTAATGCACTAAACAGAGACAGTGTGTGTGTGTGTGTGTGTGTGCGCGTGCGCGCATTCCAGAAAAAGCAAATTATCTATTGACACCGAAGCAGCCTGGTCCGACTACTGTAGTATCACAATGTAAGAGGAAGTGATTTAATCTGGAGCTTTTCCTGTGGAACCTGGGAAACGCAGTGACGGTTTGAAAGGGAGGCCAACGTTTTGCTCTGGAAAAATATCAGCAATTTTAGAGACACCAAGGCACAAAGACATTTATTCTATTTTATGCTGCACTCCATGCAAATGTACACTTCAATTTGTTTTCATGTCTATTGCAAAGAACAGGACATTTTTAATTACTGTAGGTCAAGCAAGCGAGCTTTTGGATGTACTTTACCTTACCCGAGTGTGATTGTTAATTGCATTCCAGTTTGACTTGTTACGTATTATACGGCATACCATAGCCAGAAATGCTGAACAGTGACTAATCCCATTGCAATGCTCACAGTTAATTCAGTGTGAAATATGGAATGTAAAGCTTAGATGAGACGTCTAAATGTATATTTGTCATTGTTAAGCAAGAAATACAAGGACAGATGCTTGATCATGCTTTATGTCACGTTCTGAAATGTGCATATATGTTGGAAAATGGCAGGGTGGTCAGATCTAAATGGCAGTGAATGCCGGCTTAAGATAAAAATTCTCTGTAGGTCAGTAACCTGAGATGCAAAGCTTTTCTGTGCAGTGGTGTTACAACATAGTGACAATGGAGAGGACATCTACACAAAAGACAACACTGACTGAACAGGGTCATCAGGATGCAGGCATTTGAGTGTCATGCAAGATGTGGGAAACAGACAGACGTCTCACTCTCACACTTGCTGGCTTTGAACGCTAATTGGTTCGTGTTCAGCGAGAGAGACACAGAGAGAGTGGGTGCACATAAGGGTGTGGAACTTCCTGGAATTTAAAAAACAGAGGTGTATTTTTATTCTCTAAATATTGTTGCTACATCTGGGACTTGGACAATGGGTTGACAAATGCAGGCTTCTTATATGGAGCCAGCTTTTTTTAACGTAACGTGTAACCCCACAAACTAATGTACTTAATGGTGGAGCTCCAGTCAATTAAAACCTTCCACATTGTGGGTATTTTAAATCCCAGTCCCAGTTTGACTGCTTTTAGGCTAGCAAATCATAAACAAAGTACAAGTTAATTTCTCCCTCAGAATTTCATTCCTGGCGGTATAGAAAAGCCGCTGAAACAGGATTTAGACCTTCATGTTGAGAACTAAAATTTACAGACTATATATAACTGAATAAAGAAAATATGAAAAATCCAAATAGTTTAGAGACCTTGTTTCTGGTCAAAACGTTCTGAGAGTGATGAGGACCATGACCTCAGTATTTCTAAAATCCTGGCTAAGGCTGTGATTGTGTAAGTTTGAAGTGAAATCAGGCCTTGTGGAGTGTTTGATGGCTGTGTATCTTATCACAAATGGTAAAACCGCTGCAGTAACAGCTAGGCCTACCAAATAGCATAGTAGCAGCAATAATCCTTCTCTGTTGGGTATGTATGATACTTATGTAAAAGCACTGGTTTTCATCATTATGTTTATCCTGGACTGCCTGTGTTGTTTTGTATGCAAGACATTTGAACATCGTTGAAAGACAAATAAATGCTTTTTTTTCGAGATTGCTGCCTCAGGATTGTGTGTGAGGGCTATGACTAACACCACAAACAGGAAAGGAAGGAAAAACCAAACTGTGTCATTAGCGTGCTGAATTTTTGAGAACATGCTCCACATCTTTTTGATCAAGCTTTGTCCATGGCCCCTCAGCTCTCTCTGCCCCGACAATGACACAGGCCAGGCCCGGCTACCTGAAATCCCACTTTTCTTTGGAGGTCTAATTTCACCCACCATGGGAAGTTGTAATTACCGCATTGGGTTACCCAAAACATCAGCACTGAGCTTCTAACTCTGTCCTGTTCTCAGACGTCTGAGCCCCAACCAGTAGATCCAGTAGCCAAGGCCAGGAAATGACTGGGCAGAAACCGTTGTCAGAGTATCCATGGATGCCACTCTAGGAGTGTATTTCATCTAGATCAAGATCACAGACCAACCATTGACTCTAGATTTACACAGGATGGAGAAACTAACATAAAAGTGGAAAGTCTGTTGTGCCACATTTGAATACGAAAATAAGAACTTAAATGTTCTTCACAGACAGCTAAATTGCAGATAAAAGTCATCTCAGAAAAAGTAGATAAGGAGTGTTAAGAATCGACATACTTACACAGTATTACATATGTCAGATGTTCTTTTATTGTTTTCTGTCAATAAAGTAGCTTTTGGATGTCCTTGTTTATGAGGTAAATACAGACAGTTAGGCCTCAGGGCTGAAGCTGAGAGCCCTGCTGCACATCACAAGAGCGCCATCTAGTGAATGGAAAGGACCATTTCTCCACCTAAAGAAACACATTGAGAGTACTTTATTGTGATGAATACGCAAATCTATTGGCAATAAATGCAATAAGCTTAAAGATACAGGCCGTGTGAGGCTCATGGGCTGACTGAAGTTGAATGAGTGACACAGATTTAGACAAAGAAAAGGGAAGTCCACGGTGATCACTTATCCAGGCTCTGATGGAGGATATGGCCTAATAAATATGCCATCAGGGCAGAGCAAACAGAGTCAGAGGATAAACCACGGCTGGAAAAGAGAGTCTGATTTACAATGGACTGCTGTAACGATGTGAAAAGCAAACAAGTGAGCAGAGCACAGCAACCAATAACAAAGGCTGAGAGATGTGCGGGATCGACCCGTATGATGGTCTGTCATGATGTGTGGGCTGCTGTTATCACTGATGGCTAGGACAGTAAACTAAACCCGAAAAGCCTCTGCTGTGCAATCAATGTGCGTGTGTTTTATTTGATTTTCTATGGCGGGGCATTAGATTTTCTTTGCAAACAGGTCCAAAGTACTTACTTGACTTTTGTATCATCTGCAAAAGACATGCTAAAAGAAATATGGTGGATTTTTTGAAACACGTTACTATCAAAATGTTGTTTTCTGCCCACTAGATATAAATACTAAAACATAGACATTCCAAAACATATAACACAGACTTACAACAAACTCGATCAAATATAAAGAGAATAATCAAGATTCATAAAGCACATGAGCTCAAAAGGGTGAAATACGATTGCTAAAATAAGAGCAATAAAAATATCTTAACAAGTAATATAAAAACATCAAAATTCTTGAAAATAAATACATAAAATGGATGACACTGTTGATCACAATATCTCCTAAATTCCAAGTAATTCCAAACCAAAACGGTTTAAAAACACTGACAGCTAGATCAGCTTGCCTCCAATTCAAAGAGAATGGATATAAAAGCTCGTAAGGAAGTAGCTTCCTAAATCCTATTTCCTCAGTAGAGATTTACATAAAATATAATGTTGGTCTTGGACATGAGGCCCTGTGTGTAAAACCAGCTTTAATTGTTTTATTTTGGCCTCTAAAAATACCCAAACAGAAGGTATATTTTTATACTGTATATAAAAATAGCAAACTATTATTTAGTAAAAAATCAACACTGAAACAATGAGTGTGGTAATAAATTAGTAAATTGACAGAAAATGAATCTGCAACTATTTTGATCTATTTTATAACCCCTTTTAAATCAATTTCCTTCATTTACATTGCTTCTAAAAATATATTTTTATTGTAAACCTTTTTTAAAACATTATTCAATTTGGTTAAACGTGTGTATATATATATATATATATATATGAGTATTTATGTGTGTGTGATTAGGTTGGTTTATGTGTGTATGAAATATATGTAACGTATGTTTTTTTATTTTCTGTTTATTTCTTCCTTAAATAACTTTGTCACCTCTGGTTTTGACAAGTACTATATAATAAACATATGTATTATTAATATTATTTAAACTAGTAGCCTGTTGATTCATTGTTTGAGTCTTTTTGTTTCATTTATGTATTTATTAATTTTTTTTCTTTTTTTGCAACTTGTGACGGGTGATGTTTCATTATTTCCTGACATTTTGTAGACCAAAAGATGTATCAATTAATTTATGAAAATAATCTGCAGATTAATCAATATTGAAGATAATCGCAAAGTCCACGCCCATCAGTGTTAAAGCGATCGTTTTGGACATTTTACAGAGCCACGTCAGACAGTTTGTGTCTGATCAACTTTAACCAACTCAAAAGAAGTGGCACTGAACAATAATCGATACTTATTAACACTGGGGAATTCGCTGCATTCTTTATTAAAAGGTTGTTTCCCTGCACTCAGTAACTGTAGGTGTGTATCTCTTGGGCTCCAGGTTCCCAGGTAATAAATTTAAGATGTTAAGATGTTAATTTATGACAGCACAACAGAGAGGTTTAAATTGAGACCCAGAGGAAGAACGTTTCTTCTCGGGACAGCGGGATTTGACACAGGACCAGGTGATACACCTGCCTTCATAGGTAAGTCACATCTTTAGATTTTTTAGGGTTGTAATAGAATGTATACATCATGGTTAGAAAAATCAGTTTCAACATACATTTTTGATATTTTACAGGACTTTTCTGCTGTTACAACACAGAATAAACCCAGACATGACAGTTTCTTACACCCTTGAAGTGGCAAATGCGAGATTTGGTGGCTTCTCCAAGCTCCTGTTCAGGTGGAAGGGAAGCATCTACAGGCTGCTTTACAAAGAGCTTCTGGTGTTTTGTGGGGTTTATCTGTTTTTCAGTGTGTTGTACAGGTAAATTAGCCGTCTTCACCTTTTAGTTCTGCTGTTTGCTGCAGTGTGATCGGGTATTTGTGGCCGTCAGTGGAAGTTTGATTACCTTCACAGGTTGATGCTCACACCAAAGCAGCAGGATCAGTTTGAGCGTGTCGCCCTTTACTGTGATCAGTTCACCAACACCAACTTCATCCCAGTTTTGTTTGTACTGGGTGAGTCTGATTGAACTGGCTCCGTCTTATACAAGCCATATTTGAGGATAGGTCTTCATCATAACAATACTTTTTTGTCCCAGGTTTCTATGTGAGCCTGGCCTTTAATCGATGGTGGGGTCAGTACACCAGCTTCCCGCTGCCTGATAACCTGATGATGGTGGTGTCTGGGAACGTCCATGGGGCAGACGAGAGGGGTCGTCTGCTGCGACGAACACTCATGAGATATGCCAACTTATCTTCAGTTCTAATTCTCCGCTCCATTAGCACAAGAGTTCACAAGCGTTTCCCAACGTTGGAGCACATAGTGGAGGCTGGTAAGAACAACAGTGGAGAGAAATGAAGGACACTTACTCGAGTGCTGATGTAGAACACTACGGCCACTTTACTTGAGCATTTCCAAGACCTTTGACTATTACTTAAAATTTAAATATTGCTCTTTTTACTGCACTTTCTCTAACACCTGAGGTTCTAATTAGTTCCTTTGTACGTAAAATGTAGGTTATCAAAATATTAGTTACACAGCAAAAAGGTTGAAGCAGTTCAAACAGCTGCTATTAAAAATAAAATCTAATTCAGAGACAATTAAACGCATCACACAGAGGGCATAGCCTTCTTTACAACTGATTGATTTTAGTTGTTATAATTAAATGGACTATAAACCTTTATCGCACTCGCTTATCTGAAATTCTAAAAACCTCCTAACAAACCCTTTCACAAATATCTATAACATCAATCCATGTGGCACCAAACTGTCCATTCTCTGTGCAGGATTTATGACAACACCTGAGCTGAAAAAGTTTGAGTCGCTACACTCTGATTTCAACAAGTACTGGATGCCTTTGACTTGGTTCTCAAACCTGGCGTCCAGAGCGAGAGAGGAGGGTCGAGTGAGGGATGACATCGCTTTGAGACTGCTGATGGATGTGAGTGGGGTATTTGCCGAAAGAACAAAACTTTACACTTTACCACATAAACAATGTGGGAATGAGAATTGTGAAAATTCACTTTGAATCCTGCGTGTACCATCTGCAGCCCCAGTATAGCTACACAGTCTGTATAACTTACTTTATTCATAAATGTGTAATGTGTATTTATAACTGCAGGAGCTGAATAAGTACAGAGCCAAGTGCAGCCTCCTGTTCCACTATGACTGGATAAGCATCCCTTTAGTCTACACTCAGGTACGAACAGGAGCTTGAAGGGTATCGCAAGACAAAGCTATGATCAACAAAATGTACTTTTACTTCATTTGTCTTCTTTACCTTTATTCTTTGTTTGAAATACAGCCACACTTTACCACTTTTATACACAATAAATCCAAAACTCATTACAAAGCTGATGATCTTTGCCTTGTTTTGTTTTTTATCTGTGCAGGTAGTCACTATAGCAGTTTACTCTTTTTTTGCCTTCTGCGTGATTGGCCGACAATTTCTGAACCCTGAGAAAGGCTATAAGGACCACAAACTGGACATGTACGTCCCTGTTTTCACCCTCCTGCAGTTCTTCTTCTACACTGGATGGCTCAAGGTCAGATGACACATTCATGTTTCGCTTGCAGAAAACTGATTTTGTTTTGATTTTGTCATGGAAGAGCGATTTCATTATGTGTCTTTCCACTCTGTAGGTGGGGGAGCTGATCATCAATCCATTTGGCGAGGACGACGATGACTTTGAAACAAACCAGCTGATTGACCGAAACATTCAGGTTGTCCCCTCGAGGCTTCTCTCCAATAAAACCACTCTAAACACCTCAAATGATTGCTAACTGTCGTCATTTTAATTCTGTTTCTCTCTCCTGTAGGTGTCAATGCTGGCTGTAGATGACATGTACCAGAACCTGGCTCCAATTATGAAGGACAAGCACTGGGCGCAGAGACATTTCTCTATCCCTTACACTCTATCGACAGCAGCAGAGACTCTCAAACCGGCCTTTAAAGGCTCCACCTTTGACATGAGGTAAACTAACTTTACCTTTTAGTCTTCAGTGCCTTTTGCTGCTGCTGCACAGTCCAGTAAAATCACAACTGCTGCCAAGACCTGAGCTTAAAATGTTTGCCATTTTTGCAGGATGAGTGCTGAGGATCTTGAGATTCACCAGCCTGCAGACACTCCTGGTGAGAAACAGTATATTCCTCTTAAGGGCTCTCTGAGTGATGGTCTCGACAGCCTCCTGCAGAGGGGCAAAGGTATCCTGCGAGGTGGGAGCCTCCCTACTCTGATGGATGTCTCATCACACCCAGATGATGCCAGGAGTGACGTCAGTGCCACCAACCACAAAGAACAAGAAAAGGCATTGATTAAGGTTGCAGTGGAACACAACTAGTGAAAATGGTTGTGATACTGTGTTTTTGAACCAGGATGTGGTAACAGCTTTCATTGTATAACATATTTGGGGGATTTGACACAACTAAATTCATTTTTGAAATAAAACATACTTGTTTACATTATGTGTGTTTGAAAATGAATGTGATTATTCAATGCTTTGACTTGAGAATATAGTACTTTCTAAACATGCATGTTCTCAATTCATAGTGAGAGCGCATGTCATTTTTGAGTGCTTAAAAGTTATCCTTTTTTTTCTGTCTAGTCCAGTCATTCATGATTCATGATTTCAATCCCATGTCATAAACACAGTAATTCCCTTAGACATAACAGCAGATACATTGGTGCAAGGGACCAGTCATACAGTTTATATATAGACTGTATGAATAGGTGTGCTCAAACCACGTTGCTTTACTAAAAGTCGCAAAACCACAATGCAGACATACTCCATTACAAGTAAATGTCCTGCATTCAAAATGTTTATTAAAAAAAACCCACAAAAATAGTATCTAGAAAATAGCATTTACTTTAAGTATGAAAAGTAAACGTACTCTTTATGCAGAAAGGCCCCTCTTAGCGTATTATATAATTAAATGCTGCAGACCGGTAGACAATCTGCGCCTCCTTTTGGGGTGGGCCAATCCCGTGACACACCACACAGCCCAGAAGCCGGCTCCTCCATGAACTCCAGGTGAGACATGGCCTTCTACTTTGCTGTTGAAAACTGCTTAGAGTATATTATATACTGTTTGTTGCAGCCGTATCATGCGCACAGAATAGTTTTGGAACAAACAAAAGCTGTATCTTATTCTGTACACTCATATTACATCGATTTTCTTCTGCTTCAAATCCGACCCCAATACACAGGACAGCTGTTTACAAACCTGTCAGATAATACAACAATGTACTGTTTTAAACCTGTAGAATTGAGGTTTAATGAATTCAGTGGTGAGACTTTTATTTTGAAGTACAAACCACGGAAGTTCGAGAGGGTCAAAAGTCTCTTATGCGATGCGCTTCCGCGTTGTTTGATATCCAAAGATAGACGAGTTGCACGTTTAAAATACTTGTTGGCAGAAAGGGTAAGTTAACGGCTACTGTTTCTAGACATCACGCTGCCTTTTAGCTCGTGGAACATTTCTCGCCCCTCAGCTTCTCAATAAAATGAACGCAGCTAGCCAGCCGGTTGTGTTGAAGACAGCTACCGTAAACGCCTCAAGATATAACGTTACTAATTTACCTAACACCTAGCTAGCCTGCTAATGTTAGCCTACTCACTCTCACGGGTCAGAGGGAGCCGATACTTTTCTCTCTCTATCGGCGAACTTTTGTCGCTGATTAGCGGGTTTTTGACTTTTTAGACTGTGTACACACCCAACGAAAGAGCTGGAAATCAAATGAATTCACGGGATTTGGCTGCTGTGTACTGAATCCTCTGTTTCTCAAGAATATTCGGTTTTGTTTTGACAGGCGCATCCCCTCGCAA
This sequence comes from Coreoperca whiteheadi, assembly GCA_011952105.1. Lineage (NCBI taxonomy): Eukaryota > Metazoa > Chordata > Actinopteri > Centrarchiformes > Sinipercidae > Coreoperca > Coreoperca whiteheadi. Next base: position 21,970,635 of record CM022487.1, on the reverse strand, counting down.
CCCGGCGGGACAACAAAGGCCGGACAGAGGTGTAATGTCGGCGGACGCCCCCCTGCTGCTGTGCTGCTGACTGTCACCTCCATCATCATCATGTCTCTGGGCGACAACCCTCACCTGCTGCTCGGCAGGATCCGCTTCCTGAACCGCTGCATTGAGACTTTCAAGCGGAGCGAGTCGGTGCCGGAGTGTCTGTGTTATGTCCCCAGAGAGGTGTGCTACAAACTCTGCAAGGATGCATCGTCCACCTCCGCCGCCTCCTCTGGAGCTTCCGCAGGAGGCTCCGCCGTCGGGAAAACGCTCGTCTCCGTCTTTGAAAGTCCACACCAGACTCCGCACATAAAGAAATTAAGCAAGTACAACATTGAGCCAAAGAAAGGTACTTGTATCCGGACAACAGGGGAAGAGTACTGTAACAGCCAGGGCCTTTGGGTCAAACTCAATAAGGTAAGCGTCTCTCTCTCTGCCAGGTTACATCCACTTGCGATCCAGGCGGTTTACTGTGAGCAGTGATGCCAGATTCATTACACTACTGCTACTCAACTCATTCTGCTGTCGTTAACTACCCTACTAATTGCACTACATTACCTCCTTTACTGTTTGTACCAGTGGGCTGGTGTAATATGTACTAATTCATCATTTTCTTCTTTGTATCTATCTATCACATCATGTCTAAATTATAAAGACCATGTTATTTGAAGGCCCCCGCGATAGGTTTGCAAAATGATTTCGCTTTGGCAATGATGGCACAAACTTTTTTAGGGCTGCTCAATATTGTCGACCTCACCATATGGCCAAGTGCATTATCCAAATCGCAGAAGGTTGCCGTTTTTTTGATAGAGGTCAAATGTGTGAGAGAACAGCATTATGATGAAGTGCCGCAGAGGTGCCCCGGCCTGCAGATCTTCATCTCCACATGTCACATCAGCATGATTTTAGTCGTTTCAGTGGAAATGAAAATTCTGATGCAAATGTTTTCATTCCCACTAATCCTGAATCATATCCTAATCGTTATATCTGTCGGAATAATCGCAATATGATTTTTTTTAACCATATCGTGCGGCCCTAGACTTGTTCTGACTTTCTTTGATCTCACAGCAAGAAGGTCCTGGGTTCCCAAACCAGAACCGACCAGCGTCTGTCTTTCTGTGTCGAGTTTGAATGTTCTCCTCGTGTCTGCATGGATTTTTCCCACATTGCGAAACCCTGCTTGTCCCTCTTAGACTAGGACGGTTTGATCACCTATTAATTCAGTTTTGATGGTTTTTCAATGTGCTGGGATAACACGTGCTGACATCATGAACCACGGCTGTGTCCAGGAGCAGCTGGAGGTGCACTGTCCGGGCCTGGAGCTGGAGGAAGGCTGGATCCTGGTGTGTAAACACACCGAGGGCGGCGACAGGCTGGTGCCGGTGGAGTCACCCGAGACCGTCGGCAGACAACAGCAGCTCTTCGGCTACGACCACAAGCCCTGCAACAGGTGGGAGCAGGTGGTAAATGTGGAGAATGCCCTTTACATCAGCTCCAAACCCAAAATTGCTGAGTGTGATGACGCTGCCGTCCAGAAGCTACGGTGAGCATGTTTGTGTTAAATCAAATTAGAGAGTCAGGACTTTTTGGACGGCGGGAGATTGTCAAATTAAGCTGTTGGCCCCTCAAATCTTCAAGGTATGTTCCTCCCACCTGGACGTATGAATGTGACGAGGACCTGGTGCACTACTTCTATGACCACATAGGGAAAGAGGATGAGAACCTGGGGAGCGTGAAGCAGTGTGTGACCAGCATTGATGTTTCTTCATGTTCGGTGAGTCACATACACCCAGATATTTGTATTTCTTTGTTTGTCCTCCTCAGAACAGTCCAAAACAGTCAGTCCTTCCAAACAAACAAAAAAAGGTATGTAAGGGTTTTAGTTTGTGATTTGGAGATTTCAAATCTGCCGCTGTGGACATTTTCTAGTTAAGACAAAGTTATTAGAATGAAGCTGTATGAGTATTAAAGGCAGGCGAGCATTCAGTCTGTTTATCGTCTGCTTTTATGTGACGACTTTGCAGTTTTGACAGAAGTAGTACATAATGACTGTCACACTGAGTGGCTTTAACTTGTATAAAACATGTAATTACAAATGCATTCATGTGTCAGTGATCGAATTACCTTGATATTTGGTGATAGGAGGATCCCAGTGGAGGGGCCAGCTGTCTGACAGACGGCGACACTGAAACTTACTGGGAGAGTGACGGCATGCAGGGACAACACTGGATCCGCCTGCACATGAGGAGGGGCACTGTGGTCAAGTAAGGAGATGCTGGGCAACTAAGTTAACTTATAAGAAAGAAAGAAATTAATCCTGACTTTAGTGTGATCACCGTTATCAATCAAAATCCAACCCCTGGACTTACTGTATTTAATGTTTGTGTTAGCCATTTCATGAAGCCAGCTGCGTGTTTCAACTTCTATTTAGGATTTTTTTTTTTTTCTTTGTTATTCTATATTCTGTTTTTGTTTTCAGTAGAGTAATTTCACCAAATTTAATTCATATGAGTCATACTGTATGAGGGGCAACAATGCAGAGCAAAGTATGTTGACGCGTCAGTTTACAAAAAGAACCAATTTTTTTTAGTTAGATTTTTTCATTTGTTCTGATCAATCCCATGTTCTTTCTCTACAGACACATTTTGGATATAACCTTTGTTGAGCTACTCATTAAAATACGACTGTCTGTGTGAAACCACACCCAAGGTTTGCTGTATTGAGATGGGAATAATACATGGTCACTCACGTGCGCAGTGAGCCATGACGTATTTCAACCTGGCTTAAAGATGCGAAGCATCTCATATGAATTTTTATCTTGTAGATAAATCATGGACATGTCTCTCAATTGTACATAATGCGACTCTCTTTGCAGTAAGCTGATATTGACGGTGGACTCTACGGACGACAACTACATGCCCAAGCGAGTCACGGTGTTCGGAGGAGAGGGAGACAACCTGAAGAAGCTGAGTGATGTCACCATAGACGAGTGAGCCTTTTCAAAAGGATTTTGTCACATAATACTCATTGGGTTTCTCACATTGCAGCATGTGAGCTTAGTACCACTAGCTTTGTATTCGGGATGACCCACACATTGTCTGCAGCTGGGGGAATGATGTGATAATTACCTAAATGAATTAGGGAAATTATAATAAAAGGAAAGTCTGATAATATAATTTAGATTTAGGAAGGAACCTCCTTATTACTACAGTGGACAATATCTAACAGAAGGCCAGTATCTACCTGATATGTTGTTCTAGCTCTGTTAATAATGTGGTGCTCTGCTGAAGAATCAGAATCTTATTTTCTCTTGATAAAAGTAGAGAAATAAAAGTGGTGTTATGAAGCACATCTTCCTGCCACACCGAGCCGTTTCATCTCTAGCAACCAGGAATTTACGTATTTCATAGTCGGTTTGACTGCAGTTGCCTCGAACTACCTCTGCTCTTTTTTTGCCTCCAGCAACCTGATTGGAGAAGTGTGTGTGCTGGAGGATATGACGTCTCACCTGCCTGTGATTGAGGTTCGGATTGAGGAATGTAGAGGTAAGGCTTTTTAGCATGTGCACGTTTATTTAACCCGATATTTCCTGTGATTTTAAACACTTCAGTACATTTTATTCGGCTGCAAAAGCTTCCATAGTCGTGTCATGAACCTTTTAAACAGTGGGGGGTTTTTTTTGTTTTTTTTCTCTCCTTTTGGCTTTACAGATGAGGGGATAGACGTCCGGATCCGAGGCTTGAAGATCAAGTCGTCATGTGAGAGAGACCTGGGTCTGAACGCTGATGTTTTCCAGTCCTCTAACCTGGTGCGCTACCCCCGTCTGCAGGGCAACACGCCTGACGTCCTGTACCGCAGAGCACTGGTCATCCAGAGGTGGCTTCTTCTTACTGCCAGGGTTCTCACAGTCACAGCAACTATCTTGGAGTTACATATTTATCACCTAATTGTGATGGGGGGTTTTTTTTGCGGGAATCAGAAAATGTGTCCAGTACGTGCCCTGAAGGTTTTTAGAAATATCGTGAAAACTTGTTTCTAATCAACCAGTGGCGTGATTACAGTGAAATTCCAACTCCAAAGTTATTTAAATCTCAGAAATACAAGTCAGATTCAATGCTCTAATTACCTTTATTGCGTCTAAGCATTAAGCATTTCTCAGTGTTTGTGGTGGTTATTTTTCTTTCTGTCTCACGCTCTGCAGGTTCATCGGTCTCCTGGACAGTGTGCTCCCACACTTGGTGCCGGCCTGGGACTACAGTCTGGGTACCTTCAACCAGATCAAAGTGAGTGACCGCGAAGCTTTTAAAATACACAGTACTGGCGCTGAAAAACCGTCAAGCAATGAGCAGCGATTACCAATCAGCGGTTCATACCGGCTTTAGAGTAAATATAGAAAAAGGTTTGGCCCTGGGTGGCTTTTATTAAATGGCACTGAAACCGTGTTTCAGTCAAGGTAGAATTTATTGTCATTCTCTCCATATACAGTACTAAGTATCCAGCAGGACGAAATTACATTCCTTCTGTGCTCCGGTATACACAATAAAGAAAGGTACAAAAGACAGTTAAACACAGGATACAGAGGCCACTTCAGGCTCCACAAACACAATAATACACGTTATCCACTACTGAGTCTGACTCACAGGAAGTAGGCTGTGGGTATCAGTCTGCCATTGGCCGACTATTTCAGTCAGAATTCTCTATTCATCTTTACTTAAGGCACAAACTTAATAAGCTTCCGAAATGAAACCCTGCCACAACGTGTTTTTTTTTATTTATTTTTTTATACTTGCGTGTCCTTTGGCGCCCTCTAGAGCATAAAGCAGTTCCTGCTGCTGTCCAAACGCCGCTCAGCCCTCATCACACAGTGCCTGAAGGACTCGGAGACCAGTAAGCCAAACTTCATGCCTCGACTCTACATCAACAGGCGTCTGGCCATGGAGCACAGAGACAACCCCTCGCTGGACCCCAGCTGCAAGAACGCTGTGTTCAATCAGGTATAAAACACTTTCTGGGTGGTGACATCGCTTCCTCGCTGTCTAGAAACTAGACTCTTAAAGTTCCCTTGAAGTGGGAGGCATAGACTTTACTAGCAGTTGTGGAAAGTAACTAAGTTAATTTACCCAAGTACAATGTACTTTACCTGAGTATTTCCATTTCAAGTTACTTTATACTACTTTATTCTTCTACTCTTCTTCTAAAATATTGTACTTTTTATTTCACTACATTTATTTGACAGCTTTATTTACTAGTTTCTTTAAAGATTCAGATTATTAATGCAAAATATTATTGAGAAATATAATATGATTTATATTATGTTGATATTATTAGATATAGTTACATTATTGTCATTAATATTATCGATTAAGCTGCACAGCAAAATATTAAGTAATTACAATTAGCCCCATATTTACCAGCTGTAACATAAAAGTGATACTTACATGAATCTATCAATAATTATAATTAAACAATAATATAATATATGTTATTCTGAAGTGGGACATCCTGCATAATGAGTACTTTTACTTTTGGTACTTTATTAAGTGTATTTTGATGCAAATACTTTTGTACTTTTATTTAAGAAAAATAAACTGAGTATTTGTACCCTGTGCTATTTTTACTTTTAGTTTACCGCCGCTGTTTAATAATAACCTTCCCTGTGATGAGATGTGTGTATATGTACAAAAAGGAGTGTTTGAGAAACATGACTCAGTTTTCATCAGTTTGTTCATTTGAACACCTGTTGGGACTCTGCGTTGCTGTTACTGTTGCCTTGTTTTTTCTCATTGCAGGTGTATGAAGGTCTCAAGCCATCTGACAAATTTGAGAAGACTTTGGATTACAGGTGTGCATTTTCTGGCCTGCATCTCAGGCTCGTGTAGCCGATATATTTCTTGCCTGAACTCAAGGGCATTAAAATCGAAATTTGCCATCTTTGTTCTTGGTTTGTCAGATGGCCTGCTCGGTATGACCAGTGGTGGGAATGTAAGTTCATTGCAGAGGGAATCATTGACCAGGGAGGTGGATTTCGGGACAGCCTGGCAGACATGTCTGAGGAGCTTTGCCCCAGCTCAGCCGAGTGTCACATGCCTCTGCCGTTCTTCAGCCGTACGTCCAACCAGGTAATCCCTCCCCATCGCTGCCTGCACACGGTCAAGGTTAGACTCCATGGTGTCACTGGTTGTGGCTTTTTCTTTACCTTTTTCTGTGCTGGTCTCTCAGGGCGCCTTAGAGGCCCGAGATTACTACGTCCCCAACCCGTCCTGTAAAGAGTTCCACAAGTATGAGTGGATTGGTCAGCTCATGGGAGCTGCTCTCAGAGGAAAAGACTTCTTGGTGAGTGATGCTCACTCTCCACCTACTATAGGTTGTTAACATCGCTTTAAGTAAGAATGGATAAATGTAGAGGCCTCTTCTGCGTCCAATCCTGCAGGTCTTGGCTCTGCCCGGGCTAGTGTGGAAGCAGCTGACTGGGGAGGCTGTCAGCTGGAGTAAAGATTTCCCCGCTGTAGACTCTGTGCTGGTGAGGACATTCAAATGATTACACCCCCTAAAAACGTCACGGAATGTACATTTAATCCCTCTGACTGAAGAGGAGGCTCTGCAGACTGAGTTTCATACATGAAGAGCACCTTGAATCGCAAACAGAATTGTCATTATCAATATTTGATATTTGTGTTACTTTTTTTATATTATTTGCATTGCTACGGACATCCTAATGTTTTGCACGGATTCAAATGTACTTTAATGATCAATATATCTCATTGTATTGCACTTAAATGGTTTTGAATTTGGCATTTAATGTATGCCACACCCTCTTTTATCTTTCACATTTCTGCATTCAAATGGAGGACATAAACCGCCTCCAACTGTCTGGTGTGACCACTAATCCTTTTCTAGTCATTGTCTCAAGGTAAATTTTAACGTGTGTTCAGGTAAACCTGCTAGAGGCCATGGAGAACATGGACCAGGAGACGTATGAGTTCAGGTTTGGTGAGGAGCTGGTGTACACCACCCTGCTGAGCGACGGCCAGATGGTGGAGCTCATCCCTGGCGGCAGTAATGTGGCCGTTCGCTACGAGGACCGCAGCGAGTTCAGCCGCCTGGTGCAGAAGGCTCGGCTAGAGGAGAGCAAGCAGCAGGTGGGACTCGCACTTTGCCTTTCTCTATGTTGCTACTTGTGTTGTTAGAATTTCTGTTGTCGCGGGTGCTTTCGTTCTTAAGTTTAAACTCATCCAGTAATTATGGTGCCTATAGAGTTGCAAAATCTTGGAAGCGTGTGCATGTCTGATTATCTGTATGTGTATTGCAGATTGCAGCCATGCAGGCGGGGCTGCTGAAGGTGGTTCCTCAGGCGGTGCTGGACCTGCTCACCTGGCAGGAAGTGGAAAAGAAAGTGTGTGGAGACCCTGAGATCACTGTGGAAGCCCTGAAACGACTCAGTGAGTGTCCAGCTTATGATTGATTTCAGCCTCTTTGACAATAACCACACATTGTTTGTATTGATTGAAGAGGTGACACAATTGTTGACAGTTGTGGTTTTGAGTGAAATGTCTCAACAACTGTCGGCTAGACTGCCATGACATCTGGCGAACACATTCGTGTCCCTCTCAGGAGAAATTCTGATAACTCTGATGATCTCCTGACTTTTAATCTAGCACCATCCAAGCACCAAAGAATAATTCTGGTTTATAACGACTTGAGTCTTATTTTTGTTGTTTTGGCCATTGTTTTAATAACTTAAAGGTAACATTGCAGTTTCTAAGATCTGGGAACACTGTGCTATCGCTACAACAAAGTCCAATCAAACAGGATGTAAACAAGACAAACATTCAGTCAGATTATCTAAACCGAAACCGTTAAACCCAAAGTAAAGTTAATTAGACCCAAGTTGTTAGAAGCCAGAAAAACTTTATTAGGGAAAAGCCCTGTAGATGCTTTATTGTAGAATAAAATAATGCAATGAAAGACTCTGCATCAGTGTAATGCATCAATGTTGTTTGTATCTGCCTACCAGCACGCTATGAGGACCTGGAACAAAGTGACCTTAGAGTGCAATACTTATGGGAAGCACTGACGAACTTCACCAATGGTCAGTTCGCTGTTTTATTTGTCAACATTTTACAGAGGATGTCTACCGGAGTGAACGTCTTTTACGACATGTCATATTGATACTGTAGTTTGAAGCCTGCCAAGTGTCTCGGTGTATTTGTTGTGCTGAAAATACACACCTCTGCATGACTGATGGGATGGGGGCTATGAACCGACATTAATGCTGAGCACTCAGTGACTTACAATGATTTTGAATTTTTGTTTTCAGAGGATCGCAGCAGGTTTCTGAGGTTTGTAACTGGTAGAAGTCGTCTTCCTGCGCCTATCTACGTCTTTCCTGACAAACAAGGGTGAGTGCACGTACATCCCTAAAACCAATTATTACAGAAAAATGACTGTTTGCTAGATCACTATAAAACTTACAATGGAACATGATACTATTAATTTCTCTATTTTCAAATAATTTAGCTCAGAAACGACCGATGCACTTCCTCAGTCCTCCACGTGTTCCAGCACTCTTTATTTACCCAACTACCCGAGGTATACTAATGTTTTGTATATGCAGAATCTGTTACTATATATTGATGTGTACATTTAATATACAATTGTGATTAAGATGTACTCCACGCATTGCCATATTGCACTTTGATACAAGCCTGTTTTTGTTTTTATGGTGCTATAGCAAATAGTGAAATACCAGTTGTTCATAATCCTACGCTTGATTACGCTGATGAGGCTCTGAGCTCTTACGAAGCGAATAACTTATAGTAAAAGTGCTTTTTATTAACAGTAATGTTGCATTCATTGCCTCACATCCCTTCCTCTCCTCTTGTTTGTTCTGTCCTGCAGTGCAAAGGTTTGTGAGGAGAAGCTGCGTTACGCTGCATACAACTGTGTGGCCATTGACACAGATATGAGCCCCTGGGAAGAATGATCTCTCTGCTGCTTCACTGAACAAACACTTTACACATCACTGTTGACTGCGATTAATCCTAGCTGTATATAATAAAGAAATCTATGGAAACGACAATTTATTAATGCTTCTCGTGTTTCTTGAATGAAACATTAAATGAGTGGATGTCTCTAAATGGGTTTTTGTGTTGTGGCAGGCTTGTCAATCTCAATGGGACATTATAAGAAGGTGTTTGGGTAACCCGTTACTTGGATAGTTATAGAGTATTTGTAACATTTCAACTGTTTCGCTGTTGTCTGTAGATGTTTAACAGATTGTCATGGGCGGACGATCCAAGTAAAGTGTAACCGAGGTTAGACTTTTGGCAAAGTTTCTTCTATAAATTAAAACCGGAAGCGGCATATCATGAGGACTTTTTACATTTTTAGAGCTCAATGACAATAAAAACTAATTAACAGTATTTGTATCAAAGTAACTGGTAGTGGCGAGGGAGGGCAGCCAAGTAATTTTATTAACATCAAATCCCTGCAGAGAGCGCCGTAATACAAAACGGATCTTTATATTCAGTCAAGGTACAACGTTTTACATACAAAACCAGGTTTTTGGAAAAATAAAAACGCTGAGAAGAAGATTCAAATAGAAATTTAAATGAACTATCCTATTACATTATGAAATAGTAAAACAAGAAATAAATGAAAATAAAGTTGTTTGACAAAATAATCTTAACTGAATGTCCTCTTGCTAGCTTTCCACAGATGATGTAAAAATTATATATATTTGTATTTATCTTATTGAATTTAAAATAATATATTAAATGTAATCATATTTAATATGTCATATAATTAAATATTACTGACTAAATATAATTATAATTTAATAATGGTTAAATGAAAATAAATCAGCAGAATCTAAGATAATATATTTGATTCTTTGTCTTGTTTATTATTAGCCAAAAAACATAAAAAATAAAGCCACAAAGATATTTCAAGGGGTTACTGCTAATGGTATTTTAGTAAAACATAATGTTTTGTACATGAAACAAGTTACTTTCCAGAAGATTTGTTATTGTGTTTATTGAGACGGCGCTCAAAGTAATTGGGTACTTTGTACATAAAATATTATAATATCACATAAAGTATTTGTAATTTAACAGACAATGAGCCCTGCGACGAGTTGGCCACTGTCCAGGGTGTACCCGCCTAAGGCCCAAAGTCACTGGGATGGGTTCCAGTCACCCGCGACCCCTAACGGGAACAAGGGGTAGAAAATGACTGACTGACTGACAGACAATGACAGCAGCTACATGATGTAATATAAGGGAATTAATTGGGGGTGGGAGTACATAAGTTATACTTCTTTCTACTCCCTTTCGACCAATTTATATGTGTATGTGTATGGGAGATAGGTTATTATATATTATTGTTTTTTTTGCTCGAAATAAACTTCAATCAAATCAAATCAAAGCGGAATGAATTTTGTGAAATTACATTTGTCTACTAAATCCTTAGACGATAAAATGATATTAGTCTGAACAATGAATCTGCATCTTTAGCACGCAGGTGATGACGCTTCTCTGCGCTATCAGGAAAACCTCACCCGAAGAAAAGGCCATTTGCTGTCTCGTCTCGCGAGAACACGTGGCTTCAAACCTCCCCATGATCCTTTACGGTTCCTCTTTCTAGCCGGCGCCTGAGAATGGGTACGTGTTTTCATGCTCGGGTCGGAGGCAGAATCCTTGTCCATCTGATGTTTTAACGAAGGAATAATCCAATAATGGTTTGCCACATTGAAGCTAAAAGTTATTTGAATTGATGCAGCTTTAACTTTGCTGCCTACAGTCAGTTTATTTTATTTTTTTACTGAAATAGGTAGCGAGCAGTGTCTGAAGTGCTCCAAGATGGCTGCTCTCATTAGCCATGTAGTTAGCTGCTGCTTGCTGACGTTTGCTTGAAAACGGCACACGTCGCTGTTAGTGAGTTTTTGTGATATTTCAGCAGGAATCAGCCGTGTGTACTAAACGCGTTGGCTGTGAAGGAGTAGTGTTGAGACTTGGACAGAGCGCCAGGCTAACGAAGTGACAGTGATAGCATCAGCTAGCAGGGTGGTCGCTATCGTGTCATGCTGCTCCACTGAAACCCTTCAGGGAAGACTGGAAGTTATACTAGCTTGATGAGGAAGGTAGACGCATTTAAACATTAATCTTACTTCGTATATCTGTACGAAAAAGAACAAAGCTGTGTCTTGGACTCCTTAGGTGCGTGCTGAGTCCCAGAGGCCACAGTGTCAATTTGTGATCCCCAGATTGCTACAAAAACTAGCTTTGTGTGTAAGGACAGTGTTGAAAGCACAATATAGGCTTGTTTCTCATTCAGTTCAGTGGGACATCCAGCTTCTGTTGCATATTGGAGCTTTCGCTTTTAGTTTTTTTTTAATGGTTCTGAATCCAGTTCATCATCTCAGACGCGTTTATCTCTGGGTAATGCAGCAGACATGCTGCCACCTTTAGCCAGCAAGGGAGCTTACAGTTGCTTGAGTAACATGATGAAACCCTTTAAGCGGAATCCGAAATACAATTGCGGACAACCTACCTTGGAGAACTGATTGCTCAAGCATAGCCAATGATTTTGTAGTGAACAACTTGGTTTTTGTCCAATGATCTAACTCCTTTTTTTTTTTTTGTATGTATTCAGGTATCTCAAGGGATAACTGGCATAAACGCCGCAAGACCGGCGGCAAACGCAAGCCCTACCACAAGAAGAGGAAGTATGAGCTCGGGCGCCCTCCTGCAAACACAAAGGTAAATAAAAACCTGTAGATACCTGCTTAAAATGGACGATGTGATGTAGCGTGGGTGATGAAAACATGACCTTAGGTACGTCTTTCTTTTGGGCCGTTTTGGTTCAAAGCTTTGGACTTGCCAATGTTAGGACTCGTCATAGTTACACTGACACGCTTTTAAAACATGTTCATAGCATGTTTCCATAAGCCATCAGAATGTGATCTTTACACATGATTTAACCTGAATCCTAATTGCATCAGTACCAACATGAAACCTGTCTATCTTCAGATCGGACCTCGTCGCATCCACACAGTGAGAGTCCGTGGTGGCAACAAGAAGTACCGTGCTCTGAGGCTGGATGTTGGTAACTTCTCATGGGGCTCTGAATGTAAGTTTATGTTAAGTGGCACTATGATTTGACCTGTGTTTGATGTTGCACACCTTTCCATGAAGAGAACTTTGTCCAGTTCTGCTACTGAATGCAAGTGGTGATAATGGAAGCCTGAGAAAGACCTGATTTTATACTGACGTGTGTTGTGTTTTTAAAGCAAAACAATGTTATTAGTGGACAAATAAATTGGGGGGGAATGTCTTTAGCTAATTGCACTTGATTTTTGTCTACACAGGCTGCACACGGAAGACCAGGATCATTGATGTGGTCTACAATGCTTCCAACAACGAGCTGGTCAGAACCAAGACCCTGGTGAAGAACTGCATCGTCCTCGTCGACAGCCTTCCCTACAGGCAGTGGTATGAGGCTCACTACGCCACTCCTCTGGGACGCAAGAAGGGAGCCAAGCTGGTATGAACACAATTTTCTCATGTACACCAGTTGTGATAAATATCAGTGGCACAATAACTTGCTTGGTAGTGTGGTTGTATAGACTCAATGGTACGGCCCAAATAGCTGATATGCTAAAATTTAAGTCAAAGACTTGTCTTGGGTGAAAATGGGGCCTACACATAGGTGGTGTTTCCTCTTAATACCATTGCTTAATGCTGAAGAGTTGCCCTGGTCCATATTCAGTTGGTAAGTCTGCTATAAATGGTATGTCCATCAGTCAAACTTTTAGAGTGAATTCTGTAAATTATGTGTAAAATGAGTCTGTAGAAAGACCTTTTTAGGGGTGACTCTTCTATGTATGACTGCATTTACTTCTCGGCATAATAAACAGTATCTACAGAAATGGTCACAGTGGCATCTGTATTACAAAGCTCTGTCTGATGCACGTCTTTCCATGAAGATAACTTTGTCCAGTTCTGCTTCTGAATGAAAGTGGTGATAACAGACTCTGAGAAAGACCTGTTACTTAACCTGGCATCTGCTGCATTGTTAACTGTGCATTGAAATCACATGGTGTTGCCTGGAAGCTGAAGTATGAACTTAACTCACAAGTGTTTTCATGTCTTTATTCCCTCTTCTGTAGACTCCTGAGGAGGAAGAGGTTCTGAACAAGAAGCGGTCAAAGAGGACCCAGAAGAAGTACGATGAGCGTAAAAAGACAGCAAAGATCAGCACCCTCTTGGAGGAGCAGTTCCAGCAGGGAAAACTGCTTGGTGAGTCTCAACATGTGTATTGTTCTACTATATTAGCTGCCCAGAATGGCATTCAGTATGAAGGTTTGTTTGTCTGCATCATCGGTGTATCTTTTTTGAGAGACTTTTATGACTGATTGGCTGTTCCTTGAAAATCACTTAGAACCAGTGGTTTATTTCAAAGAAATGCCATCAGTTCTTGTTTTGCTAAGTTTGGGAATTAGTCCAGCTTGATTACATTAAATCGACATGCAGTGTGGAATTTGTCTGTGGAAAAGATACCTTTAGGGGTGCTTTTAACAGTGGTCTCTTCATCTGTGTATACACTTTCTTTTCACAGCATCTGTATTATGCTGTCTGTTGTGGTGCTTGTCTTTCCGTGATGATAACTTTGTCCAGTTCTGCTTCTGAATGAAAGTGGTGATAATGGAAGACTCTGAGAAAGACGCTGACACCTGCTGCAGTGCTAAATCACCCAGTCAAAATATCTGAACTCTCACTGTGTGTGGAGGTTGAAGTTTGGGAAGTTCAATATTAGCACATGCCCCCTTTTTTTGTCTGCAGTGCCCTTAAGCAAGACACTTTACTGAGTAGGGGAAAACAGATGAAAATGATTGTACTGGAATCCCTCCATGTGTGGATTTGTATATCTGAGGGTGAAGCAGAGCAAGTTCTTGCGCACCAGAAGGTCTTATAGACATGTGTCAGATCAAAAGCTCTGGCTGTGAAAGAACCAAAAGGTTTCTTGTGCTCACTTGTCAAAAGACTACTAAAGCCTTAAATTCCTCATTTAAGCATCTTGATATTCTTCTAGTCCTCTAATCTGACATCAGTATCAACTGTATGGTGTCCTAATATTTCTGTAACCTCAAAACTGACCATTTTCTCTGATTACTGGATTTTAGCACTAATGCTTGTTTGTTTGAGACAATTTACCCACCTCCTTGACTGAAGTTTCCCCTCTTCCGTCGTGCAGCTTGCATCGCCTCCAGACCCGGCCAGTGCGGCAGGGCAGACGGCTACATCCTGGAGGGCAAAGAGCTCGAGTTCTACCTGAGGAAGATCAAGGCCAAGAAAGGCAAATAGATGTACAGCTGTTTGATACGTCAATAAAATCCGAACGTCCCACAACTGTCTGCCTTACACTCTGTTTATTGGTGGGGATCTGATCTTGGCCACGGGGGTTAAAACTCAACTGTCAAGTGACTGTGCTGCCAGTCTGTGTTTAATCTAATCAGCAGGGTGTGGGGACACATGACATGAGAGCAAAATATAAACCCTTACTATTTAATGTTTCAGTTACAGATTGAAGATGTATATAAAAAAAAAACTCCAATTGTTATAATGATTGACATCTGTTCTCAAATTCAATAGTGAACATAAATGGCTCTGGAGGTCAGAGGCTGAGCTGGGAGGCTAAGGCTGCAACATGTCTTGATGGTTTGAAGATCAAGTGCTTTTGTCAGATTAGCAGTGGTGTAAGAAGTGTTCAGTCCTGTGACATAGTAAAAGCAGTGCTTCCAATGTAACAGGATCAAGAATTTACAAAGTAGAAAAGTGTGCAAATATAAGATCTCAGATCCACAATATACACAACTCCAAAAATATAAACAGGTTAACGGTAAGGACTATATTGTGAGACGTGACATATAGCTATGTATGTACAGTATCAGATCTGAAGTACAGGCAAGTGTATATGGTTAATTCAAAATGTCCATGAAATGTATTTATTTGACAGGGACAGTACAATCAGACATTGCCACCAAAAGGTAACCGATGTCTTGTACATTAGGTTTCTAGACACAGGCTAATTTACAACCCCCGTCCCTGGTGAGGCTTATAGGAATATACAAAATGAGAAAAACTAAGTAAGTAAAAGTACATACAATAGAAATAGAAAAAATTCCAAAAACAACCCAGCCACCCTACATCCCAGTTCAATATTCACATTGTTGATGTTCTTTCAGCCAGTTTTTCAGTTTAAAAGAGAACAGCCTCAAATCCGATAGCGATTTCAGCTCCACCACAGGACTGAAAATGATTGACCCAGAGCAGTTCTGCACCTTTTCACTTTACAGTTCCCACTAACTGCAGCTCTTGTGCTAACACCATTATGACATATTAGCTGACAAATGACATCAGGGGCGAGGCCATTGCCACATTTGAATACTGTTTTTTTAAAAGACAAATTTAAAATGTTGTCAAAAGTCATGTTATATTTTTTAACTATTTGGCAATAATGCCACTTAATTTGTTTTTGATCAAAAACCGTTTGTGTTTGTTTGTACAAAGATACCAAAGGTATCAGAACAGATTTGGTGGCCTGGCCCCAGATGGTTGAACAGTATGACAGATGAGAAAAATCATAGCATGCATATACAATTATTGCACAGTGTCCCATAAATCAGCGAGTTGTAATGATCTGCTGTCCACCTCTCTGAGTGAGGTAGATGAATTGCAAAGTTTGATTGCCACAGGAAGAAAGCATTTCCTCATGAGTTTGTTGATTCTGTTGGCATTGACTACCCTCACCCTGCTGCCCCAGCAAAGAAAATATACCACATATACCATATGTACCATTGACTACCACAGACTGGTAGTGCCTCCTCAGCATGGCACTGCAGACATTGAATGACTTGAAGCCTCCACAAGAAGTGAAGTCTGCTCTGGCCCTTCTTGCACACAGCCTCAGTGTTCTTAACCCAATTCAGCTTCTTGTCCAAGTGTCCACCCAGGGAGACCTGCACAGTGTCCACGTTCGCCCCCAGAATGGAAATAGGTGTAGGGGATGATTTCCGCCCACTGAAGTCCACCGACTCCTTCGAGTGCTGCAGGCGGTTCAGCCGACACCACACAACAAAGGAGTCCACTACACCCCTGTGCTCAGCCTCGTTCCCCTCGCTGATGCAGAGAACTTCTGCAGGTGGCAGGATTGGAGTTGTATCTGAAGTCCGAGGTGTAGAGAGTGAACAGAAAGGGTGACCGGACCAGCCCCCCTATGGGGCCACCGTGTTGCTCGCCAGTGTCAGACACGCAGCCCTGCAGTCTACATACTGTGGCCCGCCAGTCACAGTCAGTTTGGGATGTCCTTAAAGAGCATCTGGCCTGCTACGAAGTGCTGCAGTGGAAAAGAGGACAGATTAACAAAATCGTACTGCAGGATAATTAATGTAATGTCTTCGTAAATAGATAGATTCGTAGACATGCATAGGAGGAAAATGGCAGCACCCGACATCTCTTAGTCATCAACATCTTGAGTTGTGTAATCTACCACAGTGAAGTTATATTATCATTGCATGATTAATCAGTTCACTGACCGAATAATTGTATCAGCTCTATAAAATGTTACGTAAGTTAAGTAAGCCTTTATTTGTCCCGCAGTGGGGAAATTGCATGTAAGTTAAACTACCCAGTTATATATACTGTTTATATATATATAATAACTCCCTGACTAGTAACAACAGTAAAATGCTGCATAGACATTCATAGATCAGTATATATAATATGTAATAATAATACAACACTAAACGGGCAGTTTCCTGTTTTATAAGTACTTATATTTTTTGATACTTATCTAAGTACATACCATTGTAGATATTGAAAAAATTGTGTAAATATGGATATTTAAGTGTAATTAATACAGGTTGTCACTGACAATATTATGACCTTTGTGATATCTACACATATTTTGATTTATAAGCATAAACGACACCCTGATTTCTAGTAGAAATAGTATAGGAGTATGAACAGCAGTGTTACCACTAGTATCTGCAGTAGTATTGGTAGTAGCAGCGGTACTGTTGAGTACACATGTGCAATTCTAAAACGAAATGTTTGGACTATAACCTCTGTTCCCTGAAGGAGAGGAACGAGATACAACACATATAGTATGGGATATCAGGCCCCCACGTGGCCTAACTGAAGACACCACTATTCACGCCTTTAAGGCTTAAGGCAGGTGACATGTGGTGACTTATGTGAAGCCCCGCCTGTGCATATATACACAGTAAAAACAAAGAAAGTTTGCGGTGATGACCAACTGGCTGCAACACAAATATCACATCTTTAAACAAAGCCCATGATGTCACCACTCCCCTGGCCGAATGTGCCTTCACACCACGAGGCAACAGAAGACCGCTGCTATTGTCAGCCTGGGGGATGCCTCCACAATCCGGTTGGAAAGATCAAGCGCTCAAAAGCCATAGAGCTATAGGCTGCATAGATATTCTTTGGGTAATATGCCCCAATTGGGGGCAATGTAACCTTGGAGCTATACGAAATGAACTGGGTACAAGAGGGATGCACAGATAAAGCCGGAAGATCGCCACCCCCCCCACTTTGCAGAGAAGCGAGAAGCAGTGCAGCCGTGTATCAAAGAAATGTCATATCTGCTGACTCAATGGGCTCAAATTGGGGACTACGAGCCTCAAGCACTAAAGCCAAGTCCCATGAGGGGACACTGGACTTAACCACAGGCCTCAGCCGGCGAACTCCCTCCCTTTAAGAAACGCATGGCAGGAGGATGAGCACCTCCTGGATGAATGTCAAAACATCCACAACAGAGCACTGAAAAGGGAATATATTTCGGTCTTGACATCACTGCTCAAACGCCCGCCATATATAGGCCCCTATTGAGCGATGCCCTCGCGCTTTAGATCGTTGCCACCAAACTTTGGGGCAGACCCTTATTAAATTGCTATTAAACAGCTATTAAATTGAACCTTTCAACGGGTAAGCATGCAGCCTCCACAGTTCTGGGTGCCGATGAATCAGCCACCACCAAAGGGTGCAACCGCCGCTCTCCTTGAAAAGCTTGCATCTTTAACAGCCCGAGCGGCACTGCAGCGATCATAGATGCCATCATGCCTACTAGCTGTAAAATCGTTTGAAAACGCAGTTTGTGTCCCAAATAGAATTGGGAGAGGCAGCGGTGAAACTCGGCCACTCTGCGCTCTCAAAGACGCGCAGTCTGTCAGTTTTATTGCTAATGCAAAGAGAAATGCACCAACGGAAAGCTGAATCTTGCCGTTCTGTAGATGTATTGGTAGCTCAAAGCCAAGGGGGTGAAATGTGTCCCTGAAGTGAGCATGCAGCCCAATATTCGGTTTTCGTGTTTTTCACAGGTTAACATATTTTAAAAAGCACCCTTAGACAAATAAATAGGGAACAAAAGTTGTCTGTGGTATTCTGGGTAGTTTTTCCTTAGTCGAATTGAGGGTCTAAGGACAGAGCGTGTCATATGTTACAGGTTGTAAAGCCCTTTGAGGCAAAATTTTGATTTGTGATATTGGGCTATACAAATAAAATTGAACCGAAGTGAATTCTGAAATTTGATCTAATCAGCGTGAACAGTTTGGCGATCATTAACAGTCATGAACTCAGTTTTCTGCAACATTCACGACATTTTAGCACCTATTCGGCGCCCATTTTGAAAAACGGCTGCAGAAAATTTGGCACAGATGTAGGTTTATATGTTATAACATATAAGACGATGTATGTTATAACGTATAACCCCACAGAGCCTACAGATGTTATAATATGTTATAACAAATAAACCTACACCTCTCCCAAATGTGTTGCTTTAATTGTATAATAAACTTGTTAAAATTGTTATGGATACTTCCAACTAGCTGCACCGCTGTTCGGTTAGGTAACAAAACTGGGGCAAAAGTCATTTTCCGGATGCCGAGAAATGACATGTGATCGATCTCGCTGCTGTGATTGGCTGAGAAGGCTTATGGCCCTGATTGATATGTAGGACAAAGGTAACGTTAGTGTTCATTTAAGTCTGTTTATGCGACACCAGCGACACGAGGATGCTGTTCAACAAGGTACGTGTCTTTACAGTAGCTATAATCAACCAGCGTGTGTTCCTAGTTTAATTCATTAAAGCTCGTTGTCCTCCTGACTTATTTTCCCTTTTCGAGCCAGTCAAACGGAAGCTTTGCTAGTTCAACAAGGTACGTGTCTTTACAGTAGCTATAATCAACCAGCGTGTGTTCCTAGTCTTAGGTCTTTAAAGCTCGTTGTCCTCCTGACTTATTTTCCCTTTTCGAGCCAGTCAAACGGAAGCTTTGCTAGTTCAACAAGGTACGTGTCTTTACAGTAGCTATAATCAACCAGCGTGTGTTCCCAGTTTTAGTTCATTAAAGCTCGTTGTCCTCCTGACTTATTTTCCATTTTCGAGCCAGTCAAGCGGAAGCTTTGTTAGCTAACGTTAGTTACGTCACAGGCTGCCGTTAGCTAGCAAACAGTTTCGACGATTGTCAGAGAAAGAATAAAGCTGCACCTCGAGGCACGCTTTTTCTGGAGGTCTCAAACTGAGAACATAGACTGGAGAAGGGTTTGGCTTTTACCTTATAAGTACTGTATTTTCAAACAAGGCTAAGGAAGTGCGCAAAGGTCTACATAAAATATAGCCCACCCTGCTAAGTTAATTGTCTTGTTGCTAAGGTTAACTTACAGACTTTGCTGTTTCTTGTACCTTGTCTTAACATAATATAGACACTATTTCTCATCTGTTTTTTGATTGTAAAATATCCCAACATTTTTTGGAGCGATCAAGGGTCTCAGTTGTTTTAAAGCCGCTAACTCTGCCTAACGTTACTTTTTTATTATACGAATCCAGATGATGGCGCTTTAGAATATCTGATGGCTTTCATTATTCTGTATGCAAAGGTTTTTATTCTTAAACAGTAAGTTCATTTTCTAAATTTCTACCTAAGATCTCGCCTTTTCTCCTAGAAATAAATTCGCTACATAAATCACCGAGTTTGGTAGACAATAAACAACTCTGGAACTGTTATGATCCCTTTTTTCCCTGATACCTCCCGACTGAATACTTTTACCTTTGTGTTTTTCTCTCTGCATGAGACCTCCCGGCCTCCGTACTCTTGGATAAAAAAATTTGTAAACCTTCGACACAATGAAAACGATTTTTAACCCGTTCATCAAGTCGCACCTCTGCTTCCAAGTCCAAACCAAAGTGGTAGCCCAGAAATGAACTGTATTAGGTGCAGCTGTAGTCCAAGTGTAGTGATGGTGTTTTACTGGGCTGCATTACATTCAGAGGTGTTCCTAATATTCAGCCACCCTCCATACATATAATGGAAGGTAAAAATAATTTGAAACACCTCTGCATATAATGTAGTCCAGTACAACACCACCTTTAAGTAGGACCTCAGTAATAAACATTTATTACACATTTTCAGATCATTAGGAGCCTCATAAAGACTGATGTTGTCACGGGGCTGTTGCATTGAACTGCATTAGATTGAACATGTGTACCTGATAAAGTGACCAACTCAGTGTGTCTTTGCTTAATTAATATAACTTGAGCCAAATTTATAAAAGGGTATCAGTTATATTTGTCTATACAAATGCTCCTTTTATATAATTTGGCAAAATATTGCATTCATGTTTTTCATGTGTGTGTTGTACAAAAAGAGCAAGGACATACAGTGTGTATGTCATTTCTAGATGGTTTGATGGCTTTTTTTTTTTTATTATTGTGCAGCAGACAGAATATGCTGTAAATGTTTAATTTAAGCAATCTCTGGGTTTTTCAAACATCTTATGGAGATGTTTAGCTGTGTGACTTGTATGTAATGGTAATGTGGTGGCCGCCCACCAACCGCCCACTAACTGATGCTTTACTCATACTAAAACGGCCCAAGGTGTGGCGTTGCCCTGTTTAAGATTAACTTTAACTTTGTTGTATGTTACTGATTTCTTCCTCAACGCACAGGTGCTCAAAGCCAGTGTGTGGTCTGGGATCCGGCTACAGAGCTCTGGTGCTGCTGCAGCCAGTGTTACAGCATCTCAAAGCGGCCACTCTGCATCCCTTGGCTACTCATTTGGTAAGTAGGATGTAGGACCTTTCACATCATTTTACATCATCATATAGTCACATTGTTTCACATCTACCGTGAAACAATACTCACATGCCCATTATGTACACTGAAAGAGTTCTTGGTCATTGTAATTTCAAAGTTTATATGAAGATAATTAGTCAACAAGAGTACAACAAGTCAAAAGTTACAGTATTTGTAGGATAAAATCCCATGTTTGTATTTAAAATGCTTTCCTTTTCCTTGAGGGGAATTTTGTACTAAAACACTGTTACTATGGAAGATACTAACTTAAGACTGCTGAAGCTCCATGTGAACGTCAGCTGAATGCATAACAGGGACTGTGGATTCATTAACATTGAAAGTGCTTTAGGACGGGATTTCTTCATACCCAGCATGGAGTGAAGGAATGAAACTCTGCACCTAAAGCACATACTAATTTTTTCATTTCAAATCCATCATGGTGGTGTACAGAGCCTAAATAACAAAAAGTGTGTCACTGTCCAAATATTTATGGAGCTGACTGTATATATGGGCATGTATTTGTTTTGTATAGACTTGAAATAATGTGTGCCTATGCTTTAATGTGTGTGTTGAAGTTGCTTATCAGGGGTCTTATTGCTGCTTTGGCCCTCAGAGCTGACAGATCAGCAAAAGGAGTTCCAGCAGCTCGCGAGGAAGTTTTCACATGAAGAGATTGTCCCTGCTGCACCCGCTTATGACAGGAGTGGTGAAGTGAGTATAGCCCGAAGATTAGGCTGCAGTGAGAATAGATACAGCTTAACTTGATAGTTTACCGACATAAAAGCTGTAGTTTGTAGTTTTAAGACCAATTCCCCCTAAGGGCAAGACGAAGTGCTTTAGGCGCTTATTTAACCGACAAAGGATCGGTTGTTTGTCTTTTACCTGTACCTATATTCTTATACAATATACTGTACATAGTTCACACATCATGCCTGTTGAAGTTGCATTAGTGGAATTCTTGAGCAAAAATATTTGCGAAATTCCCTTATATAGTATACAGTTTTATAATGTGTATATATTGTATATAGCTTTTTAATGTCATCTGTGATTTTTAAAAAAATTATTTAATTGACTTAATTCAAAGAGTTCTTTATCAGTTTTTCTACCTCTCAGCCTGTCTCTGTGCTGCTGTAACATGTGAATTTCCCCTCTGGGATCAATAAAGTCTTATCTTATATTGGGGCTTAGATTTATATATATATTTTAAATAAGTTTCAATAACTCTTAAATGTCCTGTCATTTTTCAGTATCCTTTTCCCATCATCAAGAAAGCATGGGAGCTTGGTCTGATGAACGGTCACATTCCACAGGAATATGGTACACTTAATAATAGCCACACTTAATAAATACATATTGGATTTCCTGTGTGAAGTAGCACCTCTTGCTAAGTTTGTTAATATTTTTGATTATGTCAGTGGAGGTGGTTATTTCAGGTTTTTCCCTTTTGTATTCAGGTGGAATGGGCTTGTCAACCTTTGACAACTGCCTCATCACAGAAGAGCTGGCTTATGGCTGCACAGGAGTACAAACTGCTATCGAAGCAAACTCTCTGGGAGTAAGTTGTCGTTTGTCAATGTTGCTAATGATTCACTAGCTCTTCACCAGTTTTTTAAAGAGTTAGTTCATTTAAATCACAGAAAATACAGTCTAATTCTGAGGCATCCACCATTAGGAATGCCCTCTGAAACCCGGCCCTGAATCTGAAACAGTTCTAAATTTTAGGAACCCAGGGCTTATTTAGAGGTCAGATCTATTATTGGTAATTACAAAAACCAAGGAGTGAAATTAGCAGAGCAGAAATTATGGTTTGTCGGCGGTGAACATCTCAAAACTATCTGCGTTGTTTAATATTTATTAAATTAGGTTTGGATTTATTTTAATTTTTTAAATTTACCAATTGACTCTAAGCAAAGGAGGCTCATATAAAAGCAAATAACCATTGGCGCACCAGGGAGCAATATAGGTTCAAACTCTTCCTGTGTAATGTAGCGTTTTTAATCCACAAATGTTACAGTATACCGAAGAATTTAACTGAATTGTTGGACAGTTTTCCAATAAACCTGTGCTGGTTTTGCCACTGCTTATGGCAGTAGGGTAGGGATGGAGTGTCATGCATTGGGGGTTAAGAGCACTGCTGCGACTGAGGACTATGAATTGCCAAGTGTTTTGGTTTTTCAACAACAGATCAGTCATAACAATGATAAATAACATGTAGTTGTAGCTCAGTTAGAATTAAGTTATATCTGTTTCTCCCACACAGCAAATGCCTGTTATGTTAGCTGGCAGTGACGTACAGAAGAGAAAATACCTGGGAAGGATGACGGAGGAGCCTCTTATGTGTGTAAGTATTTCATTTTGTAGAAGTGAAGTAGGGACAAGTTTAGGGCTGCAACTAACGATTATTTTAATCATCGATTAATCTGTCGATTATTTTTTCGATTAATCGGATAAAAAAAAAATGCATTAATTTCCAACCCTTTTATTCAAAAACATAACTGACAGTGCACAAACAGGTTGCTCCTTGAATATCCCTGAGCTGTTAAAAGTAATAAAAAAATGTAAATGTAAAAAAAAAAAGGAACGAGTCGAGTGTGGCCCAATGTAGCGGAGTGAGAGCAGCGTTTCTTCTTCACAAATCTACTCAAGTACAAGTAACAAGTATGGTGCAGTAAAACTACTCTTAGAAGTAAAAAAGTGACTCAAGTAAATGTAACAGACTAAACGTAACTTGTTACTACCCACCTCTGTGATGCACACACTCAAACTCTCAGACTCTCCGGCTTTTGCATATCTTGGAATTAACACACGTTTTCGATGTATTCGGTGTGAAATTCCTCTGGCTCCGCTGCACGTTTCAGAGCAACGTTACGGTTCTCTTCGATGGTCTTTCCGCTACCGCCGCTCTGCTTTGCGTTCAGCCGCGCTTTTTTTTATACTCAAACATCTCCACGTCTTATTGAGTGGCAACACATATGATCGACTTATTAAATATGATGTATTGTTATATATTCAAGGCGCCACAAACCCCCAAAGGTGTCTGATTAGACCTACTCAGGTGGAAGAAGTGCTGTGCTGGGATTTACGTGAGGTCATCATGTACCCTTTTTTATCTTGCTGCACACAATAATAATGTGTGTGTGTGTGTGTGTGTGTGTGTGTGTAAGTAATGGCTCCTTAATTTACCACTTTAGAAGGGGCCATTGTGAGTACTATTACTTTTGATACTTTAATTACATTTTGCCGGTAGCACTTACTCAAGTAGAGTTTTCGAATGCAGGGTTTTTACTTGTAACAGAGTATTTTTACACTGTGGTATTTCTACTTTTACATAAGTAAAGGATCTGAGTACTTGTACATGACATTCATCAGGTCCTTTCAAACTATTATAGACACGTATTTGCCAGTTGTGTGTGTATTTTATCCGCTAATGAGTATAAGGCTGTTTAAAAAAACAAAATGAAATAAAACCTCTCTCTCTATATATCTATCTATCTATCTATCTATCTATATTGCTTCTCTGTTCATTTAACCCGTTCACTTTTACCAAAGGCTGCATTTATACTACTACTATATAATACTACCAAGACTGCGTGTTAAATAGGCTTAATGAATATTAATCAAGACAACTGTTTTACTTCCTTAGCAAGTTTTGTGTGTACATGTTGATATTGTTTGTACAACTCAAACACTCAGACTCAAACAAAACGTTTTTGCTTATTCCAGCTCCTCAAATGTGAAGACTTTTCTCTGTTGCATAATGATCAACTCAACGACTTTGGGTTTTGCCGTCCTGCTAAACAGAACGTTTCCCACATTAACTTTCTTTTAAAATAATGTTGAATCTTGCCACAGATTGCTGCACTGCTGACGTTACCTCGCACTGTGCAAGTTTATTTGTAACACTCTTTCTAGAATTAACAGCAAGAATTAACACTGCTGTGTTGGGAGCAACATAAGCCCAGACATATCATAGCACTGCTTTACTACTGTGTGCTGACACCGGCAGAAAGAATCAACAATGAAAAAAGGTACTGCTCTGTCTTTCATCAGATCGGAAGGTGTGACTTACTGTGTTGTGTGTTTTCGGCAGGCGTACTGTGTCACGGAGCCCGGGGCGGGCTCGGATGTGGCCGGCATCAAGACCCGAGCTGTGAGGATGGGCGATGAGTATGTTGTTAACGGGCAGAAGATGTGGATCACCAATGGTGGGAAAGCTAACTGGTGTGTACTCACTCCCATTGCTCTTATTGTACACCAGGAATATACACTCGGTTGCCAGTTTATGTTGATTCAAATTTATGATTGTTTTGGAGGCTGCCGTTTGTGGTGCTGTTGAGTGATCATGAAGTTGAATCAAGACCTCTCTAAGACAGTTTCAACAAAAAACTGAACATTATAACCTTCATGAATGTAGGATTTATTACAGGACTGCTGTGTTACACTGCATTACTTTTAGCTAGGAGCACCTAAGAAACCTGTACTTATACATAACCTTTAGAACAGTAAGATGTTTGTGTATTCATTACCTTTAAGGCTATTTAAACATTTATGTCTTTCATATTCCTAGGTACTTCCTCCTGGCCCGCACTAACCCTGATCCTAAAAGTCCAGCCAGCAAGGCTTTTACTGGCTTCATTGTGGACGCTGACACTCCCGGAATTCAAATAGGAAGGAAGGTAAGATGAGGCTGAATTGTTTTCCTCTAACAAATTAACTTTCTTAAGTTTTGTATTAAGATAAGTGTTTTTCTTGGAGGTTAGAAACCTTGTATGAAAGGGTAGCCTTTTGTTTGTAAGAGAAATTAAACCTCTAAGGTAAGAGCAACAAATATTTCCCCAGTCCCAGTAGACCAAGCGGCTGCTACACATTTATATTTTCATGAAAAGTAACCGTTAAAACGATAAAGAAGTGCATGATTTTTTAAAAATGTATACGTATAATTACATGTAATTGTTCTGTGCGAAGCATTTACACTCCCAGAAAACCAAAAAAATTACTAAAGCTTATAATTAATTGTAATGATTTTTGTGACACCCGAACGGTAAGGGCTATAAAAAAAGTTAATTTGTGCTGAACGCTGACAGATTATCAATAACCTTATTATCAGTACAAAAAATCGGCTCAAAAACTCTAAAGACTCCATATTTTACTGTGTGGACTGGTTTATCAGAGAGTGTGGAAAGCTAATGATGCAGAAAAGCAGTTCAATGTCACACGTGTGCAGAAACAGCTGTGATAGTGAAATACGTCTATTGGTAGCCGTATATATATTGCTGCCATTTCATTTCATTAGTAAAAACTCCCCCATTGCTGAGCTCCACAAGAACAGAGATGCCGCACCGCATCCTGAACTAAACAGTTCAGGGCTCCAGGTCAGGGTTCAGGGTTCCTATCTTTGTGAAACAGAGTTCACCATGCGTTGGATTGATCACCCACTAATAGGTAACGTGAGCCGGGATTAGACTGTCGTGAGACAGGCTAGTTTCACCCTACTGATGTGTGTGGTTGGGCGGTTGTGGCTTGGTGGCAGAGTGGTCGTCCACCAATCGGCTTCCCCCAGCCATGTGTAGAAGTATCCTTGAGCAAGATACTGAACCCCAAAAATTGCTCCCGAAGCTGTGCCTTTGGTCTGTGAGTGTGTAAGTCGCTTTGGATAAAAGCGTCCAATAGTAATCGGCCAAAATTATGTCAAGTGCGACTAAACATTTTCATTGGTCGCACTGAAATTTAGCAGGTCTGAAAAAAAGTAAAAAACTACCCCATCTTTGATCAATTAAGGAGTGAACAGTGTTCCCTCGCTCTGCAGAGAAACGCAGAAAGCGTGTCTCCTGTTTAACGCAGGCCTACTTATGCCGTCGTTTCGTTAAAGCTTGTAAGTGCACCTGTTCCTCCTCCACACGCGGCTCACGTGCTGTAGTGAAAACTGAATCGCGGGTGAAAAAAAATCCAAAACAGGAGTTGTGTTTATTGGGCGACTTTATAAGAAACACTGCTGTCGAAGAAAGTCAACAGAGAGAGGCGGAGCAAGCCGGCGTGTGTGCAGGAGTCTAGAGGTGTAGGTGTGTAGAGAAAAGAAAAAGCTAAGTGGGCAGATTTAAGTCGTTTGTGAGTAATTTAGCAGAACTAGGGACATGTTATAATAGATTCTGTCAAATATTAACCAACAGAATGTTTGTCTTTGTGAGTAGCATGAAGGGAATTACAGCTCACATCTCATTGTACAACCCTCTGTTGTAAAATGATAATACTTTGTTCCTTGTATTATCCCCCCCACTCCAAAATTTAATGCTTACAATGTATTATTGGCTGCACCTGAATTATGTGCTGGTGCACCCAAATGAAAAAGTTAGGCCCGTCAGTGCCACCAATGTAAACAGTTAGTCTGGAGCACTGAGTTTTCCAGCTCCGTTTGTTTTGTGTCTCTTAGAATAAGCTCCATGGTAGTTTAATGGTGTAAAATCCACCAAATATATGTGGTCCACCTGGACAATTTAAAATCTTTAAAGCTACAAAATCATGTTTTAGCTTTTTAAACTTTACAATGCTGCCATGTGATTTAGAGACAGAAACCTGCTGAACTTCCCTCTAATATGAGACTTTCAGTTCAGAGGAATATTATTGGTGTCCCTGTGAATGGGGTTATAAACTCCACTTCTAGATAAGTGCTGTGCTACCAAACCTCTGCAGATGATCCAGAACATGGTGGCAAGAATGAACCGAAGAGAGCGCACGTTACCCCTCTCCTCATTATGTTGTCGCCCGCATCAAGTTCAAAGCGATGCTCTTGGCCTACAAGACCACCACTGGTTGGGGCGCAGTCCAATAATTTGACACTGTGACAAGACGACCTGTGCTATTGTTTGTTTTGTGCTTGTAGGAGATGAACATGGGCCAGAGGTGCTCCGACACCAGAGGCGTCACCTTTGAGGATGTGAGGATACCGAAGGAGAACGTCCTGATCGCAGAGGGATCTGGCTTCAAAATTGCCATGGGTGCCTTCGACAACACCAGGCCACCAGTAAGTGTAACTGACCTGGACTGAACATCTGTAACACCATGGATAAATGTCTCTTGTGTTACTCCAAAGATGGCTCACTATTTATGCCTCTGCGCCGGCGATAGCCGTGGTTTTCGGGGCGCCTGTCCGTCCGTCCCATTCTCGGGAACGTGATATCTCAGGATCGCCTGGAATGAATTTGGCACAAAAGTCCACAAAGATGAACTGATTAGAATTTAGTGGTCAAAGGTCACCGTGACCTCACAAAACACGTTTTTGGCCAACATATTTCACAGTTGGTCGGACATTGAATAGGTGACACGTTTGACTCAAAGATCAAAGGTCATTGTGACCTCTAAACAGGTTTTTACCGATCATTTGAGAAGGAATCGGGCGATTCCAGATTTCACACACTGGGACGACACAAGCAGTAAGTGAGTGAGTGAATTTCACCTTCAGCTCATAGAGAGGCCTCACATCTGAAAATGCCCGGAGAAAACAAAAGCACTACATTTTGTGTAGCTATAAGAATCCATGTTTACATAGTAATCAAGTATTCACTACATCTACGAGTCTGGACTGACACGGATGTAAACTGTAACTTGACGGGTTGGCGGAGGCATACAACTGCGGGGCAGTAACTCTGGATCTCTTTCCGTTATTTAGAAGGAAACAGGAATTCATTTGTGTTTATTTTAACAAAATTAAGTGGATCATAAGTACAGAAATCTGGGTCAATATCAGAAAAAAAACACTTTCGGTGCAAAACGATGCAGTAACGCCCAACATGTTTCTTACATTTCTATTCATGAAATGCATTTAATGAGCTGGACCAGGTCAAAGCAGAACATGCGACCTTTGGATTTGTGTTGACATCAGACAATGCTCCAGGTATTTTTCGGTACAAATCTGTAATTTATCCACAGACTAATAACAAGTTCACCTTTACCTAGCTCATAGGTTTTTACATAGTGTCAAAGATATCAGGAGATTAAAGGGCATTTTTACCTACATCTCCCAATATCTGATATTCCACTGCTGCAACCAAACAATTTCAAACTTTATAAGTACAAACATTGTAAATGACATACCCATGTTTAATAGTATTTGTCACTAAAAGTGTGTGTGTATGATGTTTGCTAATGTAATTAATGCAATGCAGGTGGCAGCAGGAGCAACAGGCCTGGCACAGAGGGCACTTGATGAAGCTACCAATTATGCACTGGAGAGGAAGACATTTGGCAAAGTTATTGCAGAGGTTTGTTTGCTTCATGGTTCTTTATTGTTTATCAGCAGGAAACCGTCCGCCACAGGCTTTATAAGCTGAAAACCCCTATTTTGAGTTCACTGAATTACAGAATTTACTTTAGAATGCTGTTTTTATCATGATAACTGACCGTCAGGTGACAACACAGCTGTACGTTGTTAAAAGAACAAAGGTGAGTACAGGTTCAACAGGCCCCTCTGCCTCCTCCTGTTTCACAGCATCAGGCTGTGTCCTTCCTCCTGGCTGAGATGGCGATGAAGGTGGAACTGGCCAGGATGGCGTACCAGAGGTCCGCCTGGGAAGTGGACCAGGGCCGCAGAAACACCTACTACGCCTCCATCGCCAAGGCCTTCGCTGGAGACATCGCCAATCAGGTGGCCACTGACGCTGTTCAGATATTTGGAGGCAACGGCTTCAACAGCGAATACCCGGTAGAGAAGCTGATGAGAGACGCCAAGATCTACCAGGTGGGTGACCATGTTGTGCACCTAACGGAGGTATTTGGCAAAACTTCATTTTCTTAAATTTTTCTTATTTCTTTTGTAGATCTACGAGGGCACAGCTCAAATCCAAAGACTCATTATTGCCCGAGAACACCTGGGAAGATACAAGAAATGAACTCTGCACACCTGACTTGCATTCAAATGTACTTGTGTGGTAACTTCTATACATACACGTGTTCCTGGAAGTAGATCTGATTACTTAAACTCAGGATATAGCTGTAAAACATTGTTTGCTTGAGCATCACGTCATCCTGCCTTGCTTTTTGGGACTGATCAAGACCCTGTGTTGGTAGACAGCAGCCCACCTTTCTAATCAGAGGACGCCTAAACCTTTTGTCAAGACCTGGCCCATTTTTAAAAGGGTTTTCCAAATGCAGCTCAGCACTGTGGCCTTACTTTGTAACTTAATGAGTTGACAAGAACGGCCACATTCAGGCAGAAGATCACGTGACCATGTCCTGCCAGCCTCTGCAGGCGGTGAATAATGGCAGTCGGGTAAAAACTCCACTTCTTTTGACTGTAGCCTGGATAATGCATCCATTTCTGGTGTTTTTCTGCCTGAGTCATGTATTCTACTCTGTTTTGAGTGTGTTCTTTTTTTAACATTTTATCCTGCGGTGCAACCTAGGTTTTAAAATATGCTATATAAATAAAACTTGACTTAATTTGCTGATGTGTCAAACATGGGACATTACAAAACATATTGTATTCATTAAGCATTAACCTGGTACACTATTTGCCAGTTTTCCATTGTCCATTAAACTGTAAAGCTGTTTATATCCGGTGTCACAGTCTGTCTGTTTGATGGCGATAAACTAGGAGATATTTGACTTTATAAGTTAACAAGGGCAGCCAAAACGCACCATTAGTTTAGTTTTTTTGTTTTGTTGTGAGGCCAGATCATCTCGGTTCAGCCTGACGTTCAGCCTTTCACTGTGTGTGTGTGTGTGTGTGTGTGTGTGTTGCAGCTCTTTAATACAGTTTTGATTTTGGTCTTATTCTCCATTCTGATTGGCGGTAAAATCACAGCTGACGACGAGGATTATTTTTCTCAAGAAATTGTCCAAAATGTCCAGTTTGTGCCTTATTCTGCCTCTCACATCTTAGCCAAAGTGACATACCTTCTGAGCCCATTAAATAAAAACTTCAACTCAAAATAAGTCTCCAAACTTTGTGGAGACTTTCTTTTCACACTGTCAATTCAACTTTAATTTTGATCCGTACAAATCTATTTCTCATCCAAATGTGTTAGAAACAGGAATGTGTATATTGATTTGACAACTAAAAATGCATGCTGTCTGAAAATGGTTTTGTCTGATTGTCAGCTGTTTGTCAGTTCTCCATTACTACCCAACATCCAATATATAGAGGCATCCTCGTTACACTTTACCACGGAGAACCTCTGCAGAAAGTATGGATGTAATATGCACAGCACTCGTGACATAATGGTGAATTCATCTGAAGCTTTTAAGTCATTTATTCAGTTATTCCATTCAATCTCGAATGGATCATGGTTTTGTGTTGGGCTTTTTTTTGTGGACGTCGACAATGGAAATAAAAACCTGTTTTCTGCAAAAACTTTATACAAATCATACAATACAATTTTATATACAGCAGCATCCTCACCAAGTAAGGATCCATGTAGAAGACATATAAATAAGGAGCTACAGTGCATTACAAGGTGTAGACAGCTAGCACACAATGGCCTTTGTGTCTCCCTCTCTCCTGCGTGGGATTAATACATTTTTTTAATTTAACTCAATCTCATGTTACCTTAATTCAGCCAATAATCTCTCTTGTGCTTCCCTTCAAAAAAATCCCTAAAAGGACCCCACAGGACAAAAAAGTCCTTGTCAAATATCTGCCATAAAAATATTTGTTTATTTATTTAATTTATTTTACCCACATCAGTCTTGATCATAAATATTAAATATTAATTCATTTTCAGGATTTTAACCCTTTAAATGCCACTGTATATGTCTAATGCCACTCCTGTTTTGATGAAAACACCCACAAAAATTGATTTATATTTTTTGGCTGGGTTATAACAGCCTGGGACATGTCAGTGATTAGCAACAACATTCATTTTCATGCATTATTATTTTTTGTGCAGTGTAAAATACAAAAATGTCCCCATTGAAACCCATTAAAAACATACATTTTTGATCCCACTGTAGTTCTGGCATAAATTCATGCATTCTCTGAAGTCACCCTTTCAAAGTGCAGAAAGGCCTTCATAATTGTAGTTTTTACAGTTATCCACCAGATGGCGCCATTTTCCTATTTATGGGCTATGGGGTTACTCGAAGCTTTTCCCCCATTGTTTTGAATGGGCCTTATTGGTTTCTAATGGAAACAGCCCTCCCTCAACATCTTTTTTTGAAAAAATGAATGCTGAGGGAGGGCTTTTTCCATTAGAAACCAGTACATGAAGCTGGCTCTAGTTTACACATAGGCCACCAATGGGAAGGTGGCGCCATCTGGTGGACAACAGTAAAAACTACGATTATTCAGAGAATGCATGCATTTATGCCATAATTACAGTGGGATCAAAAATGTATGTTTTAATAGGTTTCAATGGGGACATTAGGGTCCTGAGTGTGTCGACATTGT